>VZTF01006238.1:2151933-2252124 GCA_013397755.1 Cnemophilus loriae | reverse complement strand
CGGGCCGGGCGCGGAAGGGCAGGGGAAGGGCACGGGGCTGTGGGGGAGGAGGCGCTCCCGCTGCCAGACAAAGAGCGCCGCGGGGCCGCTCCCGGCGGGGCCCCCGGGGAGCGCTGGGCTCGGGCGATTTATGGCCGCCGTGGCTCGGCAGCCCGGTCCTCTCAGCGCAGGGCCGTGGGTCGGGAGCGGCGGCGCGCTCGCTCCGCTCTGCCCTGGGCATCCCGAGGCTCCGACGGCGCCGTGTGCGGGGCGGACCGGGCTCGCTGTGCGGGTGTCGGGGGCACCGCACCATGGGTAAAGCATCCCGCGGGTGCCCTGGGACGCCGCGGGGTCCCTGTCACCCCGGTCGGGGGATGGAGGAGCCTCTCGTAGCGTGTTTTTGTCTTGTTGACTTCGAAAGGTAGATAAGGGTTCGACCCGTCAGGAAAGTTTTTGGCATCTAATTTGCAAGGTAAATAATAACAGAACAGTTGAGGTTGGGAGGGACCTCCCCAGGTCATAGAGTCTGACCCTTCTCCTCGAGTAGGGACAACAAGAGTGGATCGCCCGGGCCGTGCCCAGAGCGCTTTGGTGTGTCTCCAGGGACGGCGACTGCAACCTCTCTGGGCAACCTGTGCCAGTGCTGGCTCCCTCTCACAGTAACAAAGTGTTTCCTGATGTTCAGACAGACTCCTTTGAAAGCAGGGAGGGACAGCGAAGCTGGTGAAGGGTCTGGAGCACAAGTGCTATGAGGAGCGGCCGAGAGAGTGCTGGGGATGTTTAGCTTAGAAGAAAAGGAGGCTCAGAGGTGACCTTATCACTCTCTACAACTACCTGAAAGGACGTTGTAGCCAAGTGGGGATCAGCCTCTTCTCCCAGGTAACAAGCGATAGGGCAAGAGGATGTAACCTCAAGCTGTTCCAGGGGAAGTTTAGGCTGGATATTAGGAAGAATTTCTCAGAAAGAGTGGCTAGACATTAGAATGGACTGCCCAGGGAGGTGCTGAAGTCACTGACCCTGGAGGTGTTTAAGGAAAGACTTTTTAGTGCTACGGTCTAGTTGACGTAGTGGTGTTTGAGCATAGGTTGAGCTCAATGATCTCTCAAAGGTCTTTTCCAGCTTAATTGATTCTGTGTTTCAGTTTCTGCCCATTGGCTCAGGTCCTGCCATAAGACATCACTGAAAGAGTAGCAAAATGTCTTATAGCTAGTAGGGCTTTGCCTCTTCTCATATATGCTTATAAATTGGTTGGAAAAGTGATTTCCTCACAGTAACTTTTGGTAAAGGATTAATGGGGGGAATAATACAGTAATATGTCTTCTGTTGGAAAAGTGTTTGAATTGTTATCTGATTAGTTACCCAACACTCCTTCCCCCATCAAATAGTAAAGAAATGGAAAGAAAAACAGAAGATCTTTTCCTGAGATCAGAACATGTAAGAAAACCCATCTTTTTGTCTACTGGATAGGAATCTGTTCTTTGTTCTGCCATAGTGTTTATTTAAAATAAATTGGTTATTAAGAAATTAAAATCTGCTTGAAATTCTGTGTGACCACATCTTATGAAATGGTGCCATGTTAGGTTAAAGTTCGACATCACACCATTCACTTTTTTTAAGTGGAAACACTCAAAAAGTTAGATTTTTGTCATATAACTTGTGTCTGTGACTAACAAACCCTTGATTTTATGATACAGAGAAACATGTCAGCCATGTGAGACTGTGTGAGATGACATTGCAGACTTCCTTGTGTTTGTGTGTATTTTATACAGATTTTGACAATTGATTTGTACTGGTTGGTATAATTTTAAAAAAACCCTTAATATTAGTAACTGTTTCTGTTTGCTTTCTTTTATTTGATGTATTTAAAATCTGAAATAGTGATTTGTAGGACTGAACATCTTGTATTTTGTTTATGAATTTAATTTTGTCTTAGAATTCAGATGGTCTTAGCAGTATGTTACTGTTCATTGACCATATTTTAATTTTGTCTTGAAGGTGGGCAGATTTCTCTCCTAAAGTATAATCATGTTATCAGATACTTCACACTTTAACTGATTTTTTAACCAAGGTAGAACATAGGCATGTCTGATAGTTGCCATCAGCTGACAACGAGCCCTGTATTTTAAATATGGATTTACATCTTTCCAGTCTTTTATATGTAATGCCCAGTCTCTTTCAAACAAAAAATCCATCACTACAGTACTTAGAAATGGCCATTGCCTTGAATGCATAAGGTAGAAAATAAGGACTTGTGTTTCTCCAGTTTCCCCTACTTCTTACTGTGTGCAGTTATAATGGTTACAATAGAGACCTCTTTTTGTGCAGATTTTTTTTAGTTATTTTGGTTTTGGGTTTCAAAATAAGAATGTCTGTGTGTCTAGCTGTAGTTCACTTTTTGTGTCTTTTGATCTTTTGGAGTTACACTATTTTGTTCTTTGTGATAAAGTAACAAAAAGTAAGGTAATTTTTAAAAAATGCTTCTCACCTGGATAACAGAAATGTAGTTAAGAGAAGTGGAATAAATGTTCCCAGATAAATAAGGAAAAGCAGAAATGCAGCATAAGGTCATTAGTCACACTGGAATTTCAGACACTGAAGGTGTGGGTGTAGACTACTTATGGAAACTTAGATTTGTTATTTCTGTCTGATTCTGAATACCAGAAATTAATAATTTAAGAGATTCATTTCAGCTGTTATGAAAATGTGTTCTTTAAACAGAATCCAGGTTGACTCAGACTCAACAGAAAGAATATTTTAAAATATTTGCTACTTTATGTGATGCCTCACTTGTGATCTCTTCATATTTAGGAAGTATATCCATTTAGGAAGGGATTACAGTAAGGTATTGTAAAGCCTGGGCAATACTTGTATTAGCGGGGTCTGTGTGGTGTGAGTAAAGGTGATGTTTCAGCATGTTTTTCATTTCTTTATGCCATCATAAAGCATAAAAATGTGTGAGAGTATGAAACTGACTTATGTTATTTTTTAAAATAAATTTCACGTGTACAATTCCTGTGTTTCACATTTTTTAAATTCTAATTTGAAAAGATGGCATTTCCAGTCCTTAAGGGTGAAATGCTGTGTGTTAACACATTTGGATTGTACGTGCTCAGATTTCAGCAGCACAGTAATTATTTCCTTTTACAGTTAGCTGAAAGATCTGCCACAGTGTTGCATGTTGGGAATGTGGCTTTGTGTCTTGAAAAGGAAGGAGGCATTAAAAAGTAGGCAACAGTTTTTTCACTGTATGGTGAAAAGTATGAATTTAATGTCATTACTGTCTTGACTTTCTTTTCTTCTTTTGTTTTCAATAGGTATTCTCAATGCTAGTGTTGTTGACCAATTTTGATATTTATTTATAAAAATCTGTTTGCAGATGTTTGCACAGTTAAAAAAACATGGAGAAGAGCTACATAAAAATTATGATAGTTGGAAAATATAGTGAGTAATAATATTTGTTATAGAGTTAGGAACTGATAAGAAGCTCTCAGAATACATAAAATACCTGCAGATTTGAGTTATCAGGACCTCTGCTGTTAATATTGGTGCTGCTGAGAGAAACTATTTTTTTTTTTTTTAAATTGACACATTTTTGCAGTCTTTCCAAAACAGTGCTGATGTTTGTCTGCTTCAGCTCAGGATGCGAGAGCCTTACAAAAACAGGTTAATCCCTGTGCAAGCATTGCCTTCACCTGAGCATTTGTGCACTTTATATCTTTTCATAGTTCTTGGTGTGTTTTTAGTTTTGTAAAATACCAGGATTTGCTGCCCAAGGGCATTGTGAAATTTCCAAGCTTGAAAGTTTGGATTGTGAATGAAGAGCAGGTTTGTGCCCTGGAAATTGGCTCACTTAGGTGGGAGAGAAAAATAACAGCATTAATCCTTATTGGAAAGGGGATGGGTTTCCAAATGGAATCCTGGTTTTAATTGAAATTTTTGTTATAGATTGTGAAAATACTTCTGCTGTGTCAAAGAAAATGTGTTAATTGAGCAGTTAGGGACTGTTTATGTATAGGATGTTCTTGAATGATACTGGTTTTGCACTATATTTATGAAATTTGGCAGGGATTAAGTTCTCATCCTTTAATTTGGTCAAAGGTAGGCCTTAGAGTTTTCGTTTTATTCCTGGGTTGTTTGAAAACTGTATGTCTATATATTTCAGGTGCTTTTTTCATTAGAGGGACCAGAATAGAATTACTTCTCTAGCTAGAGACTGTTCCTCAGAGTCTTGCTTCAGTTTTTATGATTATTTAAAAGGAATCTGAAGCATTGGAAGAAATCACATTTTAGTGACCAGCACCCATATGGACTTTGAATACAGTGCCTAATTTTCATAAAATAATAACATGCATTTTGTTTAATAAAAAAGTGTATTGTGGCTGTGTTCAACTGATGTTAAGTTGCTGTCGTGCATGAAAGTATTGTGAACAGACCCATTCAGGCTTATTTCAGGCATGTTCTTTGTTCTTGGTGGGGAAGAAATAAAGCAAAGTTTCCAAAAATCTTAATACCACCGTTTTTTAAATTTATCTTTGTTTCTGGAGTGGTGGGGAGTTTTTTTGTCTGTTTTGTGGTTGTTGTCCCTAAACTGTGCTTTCCTAAAGCCATCCAGTGATGTTAATCTTTTGGATGTTCTAAGAAGCTTGCCTGAAAAAGGGCAAATAAAAGCAGGAGGATATAAAATGCATAATTATAATATTTGATTTTGTGATTCTCGTTTTTATAAAATAGACTGTTATTAATTCTAAGAAGGGGATATTATGTGACAGTGAAGCATAGGGGACAAGAAATATTAATATTCTTGGAGATGGTTCACTGGTCCAAATATTTTATCATTTTATAAAAGTAATATTAACATGGGCTTTATAAACACATCTCTAGGCGTGTTCATTTGCGTCAGGTGTTTTGCTGTTAGTCGGAGGTTTAAACTGTCTCTAAGGGTTCAGCTCTGCACGAAGGCAGAAGCTGCACTGTTGCCAGCTGGGATTTCTGAAGCAGGATGCTTATCTACAGTGCAGCAGGGCTGCCTCTGCCTTTTGGGAACATCAAGGAAGGAATCTTACTTTGAGGAAAAAGCAATGCTGAATACTTTCTTTCTTTTCACACTAGCTAAGAATTAATTGGTGAAATTTTGATAGCAACTGCAGAGTATAAATCATTTGGTGAGACATTTTTAGTCATGTTTTGGGGATGTTCTTAATACAGTTTTCAGTTTAGTATTTGATATGGAAAATAGCACGGGGATTGAAGGTACAGCTACAGGAGAGAAGCTGGGAGACTCCACAGGAAAAGCAGAAAATGTCTGTAGTGGCAGTGGAGCCAGCAGCAAATCACATTTTGTGGATTTCTGTTGTCATATGTAAAAAAATAATGGGAGGAATACAGGTGCATGTGAATATCTAATGTCATTTTAAGTGCCTGAGAATATCTGAGACTCCTGCATAGGGTTGTAAGATGCTGCTGTAGGCTGTAAGGGAGGTGGGCTGTTCTGGACTGGCAGCTGGATGCCAGGCAAGATGCTAACTTTCCTGGTATTTTTGGGTTGGAAATGGCAGTAGGAGCCAGTGTATCCACACTGAGTCAGTAAAATTGCTGTTTCTTTTAAAACCTTTCATTTGTTGTGTGGTTTAGTGGGTTTTTTAAGTTTGCAACCTCTCAATTGGCTCTTCCTCCTACTGAAAAAAAATGAAGACAACTATATACCACCGCTGTTGTGGTGCTCACCCCTTTTGATGGTAATTTAACTGTATGGTAAACGTGACAGACCTTTTGTGTTCTTAGTTTATTTATAGCTTTCTTGTGGGACAGACTGGCTGCTTGGGCAGTGCCTAGGAAAACTGCTGCTGGGCTTTACATGTCAAATCTAGATTTACTTTTTACTGGTTTTAGGTGTGAGTTTTAGACAATGTCTGTAGTTTTCTGTTGTCACTAGACATTCATGTGCACCTGAATGTCATTTGCATGTACGTGGAGCTGCTCTCATCTTAGCTGAGGTGTTAAGTGACATTTTTTTGAACAGGAGATTTCTGTATGTGGGTCATCTGATGGCTGCAGTGCTGTAGGTGAGCTCAGGTAATATCTAACATATCCTGACGAGGATATGTATCTAACATATCCTGACAAGGGTGTGTACGATTATATATACTTACTTGGTAAAGGAGAAAGGATGGTGTTACAGACTATGTAAGCAATTTAAAGTGGAGCTGGATTATTTGATTTAAATCTCCAAATCTAAACTAACTTCTCTGTGCTAAGCATGGTGAAGTTTGTACTTGTTTCCTCTCATCTCTTTTGTTCCACTTCGGATGGAAGCACAGAAAAATTAATTGTCTGCTTTGATTTGAGAATAAAAGTAAGAATATTTCCCTGGGAAAGCCACTAGTCTTTGGCTTCTCCCTGGGAGAGAATAGCCTAAGCAGTAGGCTTTAGCTAACACTAAGCTGTAGGTTTTCCTCTGCTGTTACAAGAAAAAGCCAGAGAGCATGATCATGTCAGCCACTGGTGAGGCGAAAGGTGTGAAGGGGTGGTGGAGTCTTGTATTTAACCCCCAGACCTATTCTGCATCCAGTAAAACTTAATTTAGGTGCAGTGAGTGACTCAGCTTCTGTCGCTGTGTGTGTATAAATTTGGCACAGTAATGCTACTGATGCTCCGAACTTACTGGGCACAGCTTTTTAGAAGTCTGAAATGGTTCTTAGTGGTCTGCCTTGAGAAAGAAAAACCTCTGCTCTCTTGCATATTAGAGGTTAAAAACATAATCAGCTAACAGAAGCCGTGCTAAGTTTGACTAGCAAGTTAACAATGTGCCATCACATGCAGGCATGTCTGCATAAAGTTGGTGATAACTGATTTAGTAAATGATGTTTCTCAGAGTTCCATATGGCTGCAATTTAGATAGAATCACTGTATTTTGTAATGCTGATTAGTCTGAATGCTCTGCTTATGCACATAAAGGATAAGGGTTATATTGTAAATAACTTGTTTATATAAAGTATGTAACATACAGATATTCCTATAATGCTGTATATACAGAAACTACTATGCATTCCATTAAAACTATTTATTTAGACAACACAGAACAATTTCTGTAATTTTCTAAGAACTAGAGAGAGTTAAGACTTTTCATGGAAATGTAGTGCATTTTAATGCACATCTCCACAGTGTTTTGTTGAGGAGAATGGCAGGTGTTTGTACCCAGACAGTAACTTATTAACATATCCAATTCATGCTTTCTAATGTCAAATGTCATAGCTGTTACTTATGCTTTGCTGGGTTTTTTCCTTTCCTGAAATACAGGTAAGCTTTCTTATCTAGAAGCATTTTAAATATTGTGTGAAGATGGCGAGTCTGATGAGTCAGAGTCTGTTGACCTACGTAGAAGAAGGAAATGTTCCTGCTCTGAAAGCGCTTCTTGAGAAATGCAGAGATGTCGATGAGAGAAATGAGGTAAGATGATTTTTGGAAAGGTCAGTTTCACATTGCAGCTTATTAGTCACAGAATGAATAATTAGTGAGATCACACTGGTTATTTAATACACAAATTTCAGTTGTGTTTTTAAGTGATTGCTTACCTGTGCATAACCTGAACACTGTGTGTTCAGCCTCTGTCAGCACCTCAAGCATCTTTCATAGTATTTGCTTTCTAGAGTGTTCTTCTGAGCTGGAAAATGCAGCTCTATGCTTACTTTGTGAGTGGAGTTTATACCTGTATTTCTGTGGCTAAGAATCGTTTCTTAGTTCACAGATCCAACTGCATATGCCCTGTTCATTTTGGGGTGAAACCTGGTATGATGATATCCCTTGCCTCACATCCTAGTTTTCAGTCAAGAGATACTTTGTTATACAATCCAAATAAGAGCGTATATTGCAACTTACATGAGCATATGCTCATCTAGATGAAAAAATATGTATCCAAGAGGTAAGTCTAGAGGTTACTAGGAATGCATGAAAGCCTTGATACACAGTGGGGAGTTTATATGAGAATTATTCAGAATCTGTTGTTTTGATTAATTTTTCAAACCTGCATAAGATGGAAATAATATTTTTTTTGAAAGAAGTCCAATGGCATATATTGCTCAAACCCAAAAAGCATCATGCAAATATGAAAACAATGTACAGAATTTAGCCTTACTGTAGTTATTAGATCTGGTTTCAATTAAGACAATTTTCTTTCATTGTTGGCACATTCATTCCATGCTGTGTATGCACATATGCTGAGGTATTTCAGATGGGAGAATTTTTAAGTTTCAAAGCATACACATGAACCTCACCACCTGGCATGTAGCATATCTGAGAAGGGGAATGTCTGTTCCCTCTGCTGGCAATTCCTTTCAACAACATGGCCAAAATCAGACAGATCGTGTTGATTTTATCAAGTGTCACTGCCTTCACCTTCTTTTCTAAATTTTTCTTCACTTATTAGTGGGACTAAATGTAGTCCTGGGTTTCATTAACTGCCTTTTTTGCAGAGATCATTTCCCTGATACCTATTGTTTTCAGTCTTCTGATCTGTTACATTGGAGAAGACAGACGTGTGGTTTGCATCAGTTTTAAAACTCTTGCAGGGATGGTCTGTATGTATAGTGATAGGAGTTCTGTTTAAATGATACCTCTTCCTTGGAATTCAGTGGCTTTGAGTGCAATTCAGTTTCCAGTTTTGGACCCGCCAAGACGTCTTTTCTTCTTGGGTAAAAAGAAAATACCAAAAAGGGAGTGCCTTTGGAGATCTAAAAAGATTGCTGGCATGCCAGGACCTCCCAGGCTGCAGTGACTTGTCCAATGGTAGGAGCACCCACATGGTTACCAACCCTTTATATCTTGACTGTGGTCAGTTGCCAGAAAAGCTGGGATGTCCCAGTCATTTTGTGTATGGGTGGTTTTGTTGTATTAACACTGTCACTTTCAGTTAAGTGGGGCAAGTCTCAGCCTCTCTGTCTTTTCCCTGCACATCCTTCCTCTTGTGTGATTTCTTCTCTCTCATACCAGACACATGAATTAAGAGCTAATGGTAGATGATTCTCTTGTGTGATACAGTTTGATCCTAACAGCCTCCACTTTGCCTTGATATGCCTTTCTTTCTGCTCTTGGTACTGAAGGAGCTTCTGCATGTTCAGTTCTGAATCTTCTGTTCCCTCAGGGACTGTGAGACTGCTAATCTGTAAGGTGACACCCCTAATAGATTTCCCTAAAAAGATACAGGTGTGCTCCTTTATGATTTGGTTATTCCAATACTTAGACTGAGCTATGATGTACAGACAGACAGTACTTGATGGGCATGTGAGAAATACAGGCATTTAGTTGTTGTGGAGTGTCTAGTCTCTTGGCCAGCTTTTGAGAATTAATCTGGATGTCACAGATGTAGTAATTATCATTTGTTTCTGTGTTGGTGAAATCTTCGTCATTGTTGCTATAACATTATAACATTATACTTACATTTGAGAGTCTTCTAACAAAAAGGGAAAGATGTTTTCAGTACCCCTATAGAAAATTTTACATCTGTCTTGGAAAACCAAAGCCAGTCTGCAGCTGTATGACGCTTCTGACAGGAGGAAATAATTTTACCATCCACAGCCTCTTATTGCCCAGACATACTTTTATTTGGAATGTATTATCCTTTTGTGTTATCCACTTGTGGAAGACAATCAGAGTGGTAACAATAGTAACTGTTCAGAAGGAGGTGAGAAGAGTGGTCAGGCTAAAATAGGGGGTTTTGCGTGTTTTGCTAAAGCACTGCCTGGAAGGGATCCCTGGAGATTATCTAGTCCTGTGTCCTGAGGTGGGTTGGTTGGAGCCAGCTGGAATTCCCTGTGTCTGGCGCAGGGCAGTCCCAGCCTCTCTTCACAAAGATTCAGTGCAGTTCCCTCTGGACATCATGACCAGACGCCGGTACTCAGTGCAGTGAGGTTCCTGCCTGTCCAGCCTGTCAGTGTCCCTCTGGATGGCAGCACAAGCATCTGGTGCATCAGCCACTCCTCCCAACTTTGTCCAGGCTGCGAAGGTGCTGCGGGCGCTTTCTGTGCCGTTGCCTCAGTGCTTAATGAAGGGGTTAAATAGTATCCCAGTACTGATTCCCTGCACTAGTGACTGGCCTCCATCTGGACTTTGTACTGCTGATCCCAATACTCTGAGCCCAGCACTGCAGCCAGTTTCAGTCCACCTCACTGTCCATTTGTCTAGCCTGTACTTCGTTAGTGTCTGTGGTTGTTGTGGGAGACAGTGTTGAAATCCTTGCTAGATATGGCATAAACAACGTCTCAGCTCTTCATCCACTGACCAGTGATGTCATCACAGAAGGCAGAGTGATCAGTCATGATTTCTGAAATCACTTGGCGTGTATATTCCCAACTTACTAACTTGTATATCTTAAAGAGCAAAAGTTATGACTGTTTTCTCCTCCAAAGAGAGCTGTTCTTTTCTAAAAAGCAGCGTTTTATTTTCTCTTGACTTTCTGAGCATTTTAATTATTTCTTTTTTATGACCAGACCTAAAAATTCCTTCTTGTTGATACAAAATATACTTTAGGATCTAAAAGCAGTGGTGTCCTTTTGAATGTATACAACATACAGTTATAACAACATAAACTTACACGAGAGCATAATTTTTCTTTGTGAAAAATTACATTATAGATGTAATTAGATGGGGAACAGCTGATGGGCCAGAAAACATTTTTTAAAGAATCCATGCATTTCTGTGATTTCGTGTGTGTAAAGAGCGGAAAGAGTCATCAAGTATCTTTATTAATCTTATTGTTAATAGTTTCAATTATGAAGATTAGTGATGTTACTGTGTTGTGATTCTGCATTGATTTTTATTCTTCCAGGGAAATTGCTGTTATATAGCTCCTAATATGTAGCTTTTGCATTATTTAGAGGCTAGAGAATTTGAATTTTCTGTATGGTAGAGAAAAAAACAGAAGCGAGGTCTTCTCTCTTAAAAATTATCATAATTTATTAAACTTGTTGTAATTAATAAATTTACTGTGAAATTTAGCAAGTTTTGCTTTTCATCATGCAGAGCAATTGTATCTCACAAATTTGCTGACACAGAAGTAGGCTGATGGAAGGGTGACAGATTCTAACTGACTTTTACAACACTTCTGAAGGCAAATAAACCAGCGTTTCTATCTTTCATGTTCCCTGAGATGAGACTGTCCACTAAGAACCTGTGTTGCAGAGGACAGAAGTGATACCTGTATTTTGTATGTTGTCAGATGAAAGTGGGGTATATAATCTGACTATATTTTCAAAGGCTTTAGAAACTGTTCCTCTGAATCAGTGTGCATGTTTTAATGGCCATTGTGGTTCCTAGGGTAGATTTATTTCTTTATTAATTTTTTAATATGGTATGAGTTGCTCCAAGTTGTAAAGATGTAACGCATATTGGAGATTTCCTCAGCGAGCAAATAATTCAGAAAGGTGGATATTTAATAATGTAACTTTTTTCTGTTGGTAGCCCTTTTTAATGTCTGAAATGTTTGGGGTTTTTTATGTTTGTGTTTTAATCTCATACAGGACAGGGTTTTATACCATGTTCTCCATTTTTATTGGGAGTATGCTGTGTGGTTTGAACACCAGTCCTTCTTACTATTTCTCAGTGGCAATTAAAAAAGGAAACAACATTCCTCTGTAGTTTCTGAGTTTTCATTGTGTGGGTATCTGTATCACTTTCATCACTTCCCAATGCATCTATTTTCCTGTCACTTTGATTTCAGAATGGCCAGACTCCACTTATGTTGGCTGCTGAGCAAGGCAATTTAGAAATTGTCCAGGAGCTTCTCAAGAAGGGAGCTAATTGCAACTTGGAAGATGCAGTAAGTATTAGTACTTTATGTGGTGGTATGTAACAGTGGAAGAACAAGAAATTTCATGGAGCAGGCAAAGGAAGGGAATTTAGGTTAATGTTGAACTCAGGAGGGAAAAAAACAGGTGGAGAATGATGACATATAAGAGAAATTCTATACAAAATGGCTTCGCTTTTGTATTTCTCTGAGCGCTCATAAAGAGTAGGGATGTTCCTCAGACATTTAAAACATCTTGATCTCTACTGAATTTGCTGATGTTTCTTCTGGGAAATTAGAATAGAGAAATACAGCATCAAAGATGAGGTCTGAGTGATTTTGCTCATCTCAGTGTTGCTGAGGTATGTCAGTGGGTTGAATTTTTGTTTATTTGTTTGGGTTTTTTAAATTTGGTTTTGGTGTTTTTCCAGTTTATAAATATCTAGGGAGAATTTAGGTTAAAGGATTATTTCAGGTGAAAGTCAGAACTGTGGCAGAGAGGGGTTTCAAATTTCTGAATTGTCTGTGCCTCAGCGAAAGAGGTTGACTCCAGATGAAAGATGCCCAAAAGGGGTGAATAGGACAGAGATATTGTTAGAAAGTTTTGAAAGATCTGTATACCGGTGAAGAGTGATAAACAGGAGAAGGATATCGCTTGGTTTTTTTACTTCTGCACTTAGTTTAAGTGTAGCAGTATGTACATCCAGGAAAGGTTGTCTATGGAATCTGTCACTTAAAAATCCAAAACAACAAAAACCTACCAACCAACCAAATCTCTATTGTTTTGAGGCGTTCTATTACATTTGCTATAAATGCCACGATTTCTATACTTCTAGGAAGGACAGCTACCTTATAAACTGTTGCTGTATATTTTAAGTGTGTAGCATATAAAAAAATCAATCCATACCTGGATGAGCTTTGAGCAGTGGGGGGAAAATAAGCATAGTGCAAGGGAAAATACATCTTCCTGAAGTGATCAGGAATGTGAAAACCTGTGGTCGAGATTACCCTGCATATCAGTCCCTTGAGTGCTGTCACACATGAAATGTGGAGACCCACTGCCACTGTTTTCTGTGGTCTTGGTTACTATGTCATTCCCTCTCAGCAGTTTTCAATGTCTTAATCTCATTCCCTAATCCTTTGGAGGTGCTTCTTTTTTTTATATATTTATTAAGATAACCTGCAGTGAACTGAGGAGTGGAAAGGGATAGATATTCAGTAAGAGAGCACATAATTGGAGGGGAGATTTGGAGTAGTTGCTCTGTATTTCCATGTGTATAACTGGCACACTGTGAGTTTATTAGTACTTTTATTTCTTCTTTAAAGGACAGCTGTTTTAAAGGCTTCTGTATTTCCTGTTGTGGATTAAACGTTTGAAAAACAAGGTTACTTTTACTGAAATATTGAATATTACTTTATAACATTTTTTCCTTTTTTTCTAGGATAACTGGACAGCTCTTATTTCAGCAGCTAAAGAAGGACACGCAGCTATTGTAGCAGAGCTACTCAATTATAATGTCAGTTTGGAGCATCGGGATTTGGTATGTGTTGTCTTAGTGTAAAAATAAAATAGAAAAAATTTTGTGAGTTGGTGATTTTCAATTCCATAAAACTAAGGAAAGATCTTGCATTTTTACATTATGTACCCAGTGCTGCTGAAATGGAAAAGAATGTATAGTTAAATATTGCTTTTTAGACCTGTAAAATAATTGCTTTAGTGTCAATAAAGGCAACTGGTTTAACTAGGTGTCCTGGGGTGACTGTATGGTCTAATATCCCCATCATCTGTTCTTTAAAATGAGTCCCATTGTCTGACTCAATCCTGTCAGGGGTACCATGCCTCCAAAGGCTTTGCTTTTCAAGGCCCAGGATGGTGTTCCAGGCAGTAGCATGAGGCACAGGGTAGGTCTCCAACCATCCATGCACTAGGGCTGCCTTTTCCCCCTTAATTTGCTTTGGAAAAAAGCTAAACTGAAGAACAGTTTGATTTTTGGGTGTGTTTTGCGTGCATGAGATTTTTTTGCAGGAAGAGGGTTGGTTTGGGGGTTTTTTTTGTTGGCTTTTTTTTAAGTATTCTGGTAAAATAAACATTATCTTTCCCAGAAGATACCTGTCTGTATTTACTTTTTCCCTGGGCAACTGTGATTGTTCATACAGCAGTCCTTGTTTTCAGTCTCTTAACACTTGCCAAATTTTTGTATGGGAAAGTGGGCGCTACAGTCCAGCCCATCTAAAGAGTTACAAAAGCTGCTGACATGATTCTAAGCTTAGATGGCTCTGAAGAGCTATAAACTGTCTCCATTGACAGAAGATGGAATTAGGTACCTGCAAGAACTATTTTTGTTCTGCTTAAGCTAAAGTGTGGAAAACCACTAGGGGTGAGTTCAAGTGCTTCCTTTAGTTGAAGTTCCACTCTGTCTGAAAGCCAAGGCATCTCACTAACCAAGATTTTTCATTTAATGTTAAGCATATTCACATGGCAAAGTGCTTGATTTCTGGACCTCTGTCAGTCAGAAGGATCTTTCACATCTCCGAAAATGTATTATAAAGAAATAAATAAAAATTGTGCTTACAGTTACTGGAGGCATACTGTTATTTTAAAAATAAATTTGTTTACCTGACCTGTCAAATGCCTTAGGCAGTGAAACCTCATTGTCTCCTAGTTTACAAACTTAAATGAGCTCACCAGTGTATTTTGAAATTAATTTCTCTTATTACTCCCTGTTACAGAAATCAAAAGTAAACTTTTCATGTTAATTGATTTGGATTCTAGACTTTGTTTTGGTGTGCTTCTTGTTTTTTTTTTCAGTCCAGTGGTTGGATTTGTATGCGTTTGAAATCTGAATTCAGTGTTCAGCAACATTAAAGACATGATGTTTTCCCAAGTTTTGCATATAGCAGGAAATTAGTACTTCCATACAGGAGCTTATTATTTATTCTAAATATTTATTATTTATAAATATTTATAATATTATCTATTATATATTATTTATATATATTACATATCTAGGGTTAGGGGTCAATCCTTACTATATTTTGGATTTGCAGAGTAGTCTTAGGACAAATACAAAATGAAATAGAAGTCATTAGTTATATTCCTAAGTATTTTTCAGTTTTTACATATCTTTGAATTGTGTTTGCAAGGGAGGATGGACCGCCTTGATGTGGGCATCATACAAAGGCCGTACTGAAGTGGCTAAACTGCTGCTTGAGAAAGGAGCAAATCCAAACATCACAGGAATGGTAAGTTTTAGTCTTAAACGCCGTCTCCTCCCAAGTGTTTGAAGTCCTGAATTGTACACTCATCTTATTATCTTGATTAAACATTTTGCATTTTTTGCAGTTTGACATTAATCAATTTGTGCGACGGCCACTGGCTTTTTTAATAATTTCAATTTTTTTTTAATTGAAGTGTATAGCTCATACTAAGATTCAAATTATCAGAAGAGGAAATAATAGAAAAGATAAGTAGCGTATCTAATGTTACTTGTATAACAACTGTCATTTTTCTGCATCTGTAGAAGTTAATGGAGTAACTCATGTGTGCAATTTAGAAACCATAATTTGCTTTGTTTCATAATAGTTTAGATTAGATGAACATATACCATTCAGGTTGGAGAATAAAAAAACCCTAAGATTTCGAGATTTAGTTCATTTTATAAGTGTTTTCTACAAAAGCATAAGCACTGAACAATTTGTTTATACTGCCAGTTCTTTGGTGTTTGAGGCAATGAACAATGAAGGAAGAACCCCAGTGGCCAGAACAACCTTTGTGATGGTTGATTTTCTCTGGTTTGCATATGCAGTGTCTGTGTGCATGGCACAACTCCTCTACAGGCCTGATTACTTAGGGATATTGCATACCTGTCTGTTGCTTCCTTTCTACTTCACAAATGTTCCGATTAAGATGAGGATGTGAATTTAAAAACCTTGTTTAAAGAGTTATAAATCAAAACTGATTCAAAACAATAGACATCTTCCTAGATGTCATCTAGGCAATGTACTAGATAACAATTATTGATAATGTAGTTGGATTTATTTCTGTATATTCATTCTTCAATGGGTTTAACTTCTCTTGAGACTTGTTTTGTTGCTGTAAAATAATTAAAATATATAAGACTATAATGATTTATTTGCTTTTTAATTCTAAGCAATACAGTGTTTATCCAATTATTTGGGCAGCAGGACGGGGCCACTCAGATATAGTCCATCTCTTACTGCAGCATGGAGCTAAAGTGAACTGCTCTGACAAAGTAAGTTATTCCTATGTAACATTTAATTTCTGTAATGTTTGATAAATTTCTTATAAAAGGAAATCTATGAGTTCTTGATTAGAAAAACACTTGCTGTTGTAATTTACCCATGAGATTAGAATTAGCATGCTAGAGTAAGTTGTTATGCTTGAAAGAGGTTTTTCCATAGTATGCTCAAGATGTTGTGAACATATTTGTTTTCTGAGCTATTGGAAACCTTGCTATCCTAGGTTGTATAGAAAAATAATTCTTACAGCTGTCTACAAAA
The DNA here is from genome assembly GCA_013397755.1 of Cnemophilus loriae. NCBI lineage: Eukaryota > Metazoa > Chordata > Aves > Passeriformes > Corvidae > Cnemophilus > Cnemophilus loriae. The sequence continues at coordinate 2,235,848 of VZTF01006238.1, read as the reverse complement.
GAGTTCAAGTGGCTTTTCAAATGCTTGTGTTAATTCACAAGACCACATTATATCTTTATAAAAACTAAAGCAATGAAGTACAGGATAAATACTAGATTGTATGGGATACTAAATACAGAAAGCAATATGATAGAATGTTGTGGATGTTTTTTCAGTATGGAACCACCCCACTGGTTTGGGCAGCAAGGAAAGGTCATTTGGAGTGCGTGAAATACCTGCTGCAGATGGGAGCTGATGTCGATCAAGAAGGAGCTGTAAGTAACTGCATTTTCCAGTGATAAGTACATCTGTGTGTCCTGTTTGGGTTTTTTAATAATACAAAGACCAAGAAATACATGAAGCAAGATGAAATGTTGGTGTTGGAGTGTGTTTTGCTTTCTAGCTATTTGCAGACTGCACGTGAGATTTATTGAAATTTCTTCATGCATTTGAATAAAACCATGATGTAACTAGGGAGTTGTATTGACAGTGGACATGTATGTTAAGTGTAAATTTTAATGAACAGAAATTAATTTAGCTAATTGTTATCTGAAGGTTGACATTATCAAAATTCATTCAGTATCCAAGCCTGATACATCCAATATCTTATTCCTCAGTGCCATTTGAAAAGTACATCAAACACAAAGCGTCTTTTGAAAATAATAATGGCGGCTGCAACTTTTCAGAAATTGAAATTTTTTCAGAAGTTTCAGCTGCATATTGTTTTTAAATAAAACAGATTACATATAAATTGCTTGTCAAAACAAAAAAAATCCATTAAAAGTTAAGTGGAAAATTAGGAAAACTTTTGGTATTCATATGATTATTTCTGAAGTTCTTCAAAAATCCTCTTTGTGAACGGTATTGGTAGACCTGGGTGCTCTGATAATACTACGTTTCCATATGACAAGAAAATTATTTTATCATATGTGTGGCATTCAGGAGATAGAATAAACTGATCTGAATTTTACTTTCCGCATTTGAAGTGTTCTGTCCTATTGCTCTTAGTTTATTTCTTTATTTTTAAAATGCATGTTTTCTGGTGCACTTTAAAACACAAAACTGAAGTTGCATTCGGATGATTAAGAGAGCGATGTCAGTGAATGTTCTCTTGTTATTTGAACTGCTGATATAACTATGATTGCTATATCCACTGTACAATAAAATCTGTTGGTTTTATTTAAAGAATTCTATGACTGCACTTATTGTAGCAGTGAAGGGTGGCTATACAGACTCGGTAAAAGAAATACTGAAAAGGAACCCAAATGTAAACCTAACAGATAAAGATGGAAATACAGCTTTGATGATTGCGTCAAAGGAGGGACATACTGAAATTGTGCAGGATCTTCTTGATGCTGGAACTTACGTGAACATTCCTGACAGAGTGAGTCAATTTTCATCATAATTGTCATTTTATATATGTATAGTTTATGTTTAAATACCGGTGTATGCAGATTTGTAAATATGTGATTTTTCCGGCTTTCTAATTTTTCTGCCATCTAGGGGTATTTTTGTGTATTGCTATTTTACGAGTATGTTAAGTGGTAAATGTTGCTATGTGAAGGTAGAGGATAAGCTACTGAAACTACTGTTTTTCTTTTAGATTCTTGAATTGAGAACATAGGGCATCTGACATATCTGTAACATAAGACTAATACTGAACTAATCTGTAGGTTTGGGGTGGGGTAGTGCTGTTAAAACTGTAAACCATGGATTCTGTAAAAAAGAATGTATTTAATTCAGCATGTACCTTCATCTTTTACAACGAGACTTTTTACTAGAAAACTTGTATATATGAGAGGAAGACTTCAGCTCTTGGTTAAGAGTATAAAAGTAACGCTGTGTACCTGACCTATACATGCATAATTCAGTAGAGATGTGACATCAACAGTGCCCGGAGTGTGAATCTGCTTGCTGGCAGCTCAGGATTTTATTTGGTTGCTTACACAGGTGCTTTGGACTGTTTGCAGTGCCCTCTTGATAGTCAGGTGTTTCTGAAGTGTCAGACAGGTCAAGCACTGCAGCCTTGAGGCTATAGTTGGTTAGATACCTAAACATAGATGCCTCTATCAAGGTCAGTGGATTAGTTCAGAGTGGTAGTATGTTTTTGAGGCTGCATTCCCAAACTCTAAGTTGGATTGCTTGGGGTTGCAGAAAATAGAGGAAATCATCCTAATATTTGCCTCATAAATTTAAAAAGGATTTTTGGATGCATTTTCCTGTATTTCAAGTGTCAGTGCATTTCTTAGATGGCAGTGTACTGAGCTACAGTATTGCATGTCACAACAAATTTGACCTCAGGCACATATCAAAGCAAACTCTTTAAATATTTAAGAAAATACATTGCAATCCCTCTTAACACCTCTTCTGCCACAATGTTCTACAACGGTCTGCATTTCTGTGCTTTCAGGAAGGGTAAATTACAGCTTTCAGCACAGCTGACTGCATTCCAAAAATACACCTAACAATGAGTACTCTTAGTTTCAGATGCTAGAGTAGGTTTTGATAAAGAAAATTTCTTGGTTCGCAGCCAAGTATGTAATGACTGATTGATGGGGCATTTCCTACTGCTGAGCTCTCTGAGTTCCACACCTGTGATTTTGCTATGCTTTTATTTATTTTTCCTGTTTCATCATAAAAGGAATACTAGGCAATTTCAGGAGTATAAGGTCGTTTCTGAAATTCTGGCATGTCCTTAAATGTGTTAAGATCAGAAGCCTTAAGCACAATTGTAACTTTGTTTTATGTATATACAACCCCATTTACCACACCAAAATATTTTTTTCTTTTGATCTGAGATGAAATCAGCCTTTTGCTTTTTTTCTTTATAATAGCATAGTGTATGTAAACAAGATAGCAGTCAAATCTGCACCAAAAAAAAAGGCATAAATTCATTCAAAATTCTTGAGGAGCTTTTGTCGGCTGTGAAACATCTCAAGGAGATAGACAATATTCTTGTGTGATTGTAAGTAGGTTATTACTATGAGTGTTTGGTCTTCCTATGAACAGAAAACAACTGGTTCTTTTCATATTTATTATTAATTTATGCTGCATTTTTTAGGATAGTGGTTTAAGCTAGACCTATTTTTGGAGTGTTTGTTTTCCTGAACAATTTAATCTCTTTGAAAAAAAGAAGTCCAGAATCTTTTCTATTATATACCTGTTTTTTCAGAGATAGTTCTGTTTCTTGTATCTTTCTTTTTTAAAATGAGTGGAGATTTCTTAATGTAAACAGGCATAGTGTATCTTTGGAAGCTATAATTCATTCTCTGTTGCACTTCTTGTTGCTAAATAATATTAATTCACGTTCAATATTCTTTCACAATTTTTTTAGAGTGGAGATACAGTGTTGATTGGGGCTGTTAGAGGTGGTCATGTTGAAATTGTGAGGGCCCTGCTCCATAAATATGCTGATATAGATATCAGAGGTCAGGTAAGTACAACAGTGTAAATGTTAGAGTACTTCTTAAATAGGATGTGAATTTGTATACTAAACAATTATACTGTGTTCCTGAAAACAGGGCTTTAAAGTTTGCTCTGTCTAATCTGTAGGAAACTCAAATTCCATTGAACAGTAGAATACATCACGTTGCTGTGCAGGTTTTAAGATATAAGATATACGTAATTTACGTGTAATTGTAATGGCTTGTTAAGCACAGTTTTTCCAATTAATTTGTATAATGGTTGAAAAGCAAAACATGTAAACTGAACTTACTTCATCTGCACTACTGAACAGATTTAAAATAATGACATATTTTAAAAGACACTTAATAATTTTAATAATATTTTAAATAGAATATCAATGAAATGTGATGCACCCGAGATTATATCTGTTGTCAGAGTGGTTCTGTCACTGTGCTTGGTTGTCTCTACCAACTTTCTGTGTTGCTTTCTGTTAAACACTGTTGTCAGTGATTTCCATGTTTTCTACCTACCCCTTCTTTCTTTTTTGTCCTTTGATTAAGGTATTATTTTTACTCTTCTACTGGAAGCTCTCTCACTCAGCATGGTACTTATTTTTATTGTTACATTCAACTTGCTTTCTTTTGCTTGAAGCTATTCAAATCACTCTGCTTTGTCGGCACACATGTTCTGCCAAGTTTGAACACAAAACTAACTAGTCACTGAGAGCTGCAAAGGTTCAGAGCCTGCTCCTGCTGCAGAGCCTCTCTGAGAAGCCAACAGGTTTTTATTTTCAAGAAGAAGTAGCATTTGGATCTCTTCCTCTTACCTGCCATTGGCAACCCATGTGTCTCAGCTTCTGCCTGACACAGATCTGAAAATCTGAAGCTTTTCAACATCTTGATATGACTGAAGCAATACAGGAACAGCAAGAGGATGCAATGTCTTTGGTAGCAGGGAAGCTTGTGACTTCTGACAGTGTGAGGTTGCTTGAGTAGCAATTTGCAGTGGTTGGTCTAGAGAATACTTTTGTGGCATTACAGGAGGCACAGCAGGAGTCACTACCATCAGAGCAAGGTTCTGGCTCTGCACTTCAGATCACAGTTTAGGACAAGCAGTATCAAAATTGGAGATGAGTTCTACTTCTCTGCTGGGAGCAGCTTCCCTGCTGTTTGACATTGCAGCACCTGCCTGCTGGCCAGACCTGTTCTGGGCAGATGTGTTGACTGCCCAAATTTGTGATGTTTCAGAAAGATTGCTGAGTCTTGTCCAGCCTTCCAGCAATGGTGTTCCTTGCCGATTGTTCACTCATATGGTTACTAGCCGGCAGATACCTTCAGCAGATTAAACATGACTAAAAGGCCCTTGAGAGAGTGAGTGTTGAGGCAGATGAGGGCTCAGATGGTGTTTTCCTCAGCCCTTCTGGGAGGGGGAAGGACCCAGCTGGGAGCACCTGGCAGACCTGTCCCTGGCTGTGTAGCTGATCTACAGCTCAGGCTGATGTCTTGGAAGCCAGCTCGCTGAAGGAAAGAAAAGATGAAACCCAGGTGATCGGAGAGGAAAGAAATCTTGGTGACCGGGCTTGGTAAACTGTTGAGAAAGACTTTAAACTCAGTTTGCTGTGAAGCCCACAAGTGGAAGAGAAAGAGCTGCAAATGAAAGAGGCAAGCAAGGTAGAAGGCTGCAAGGGGGACTTTGACATTCCTGCTTAGAAGCAGGTGTGTGTTCAGAGGCTTTTCTTAAATGTCTCTACACAAATGTGCATCAAACAGAAAGAGTCATGGTGCAGTCACTTGGCTACAAAAAGATTGCGTTGTGAAGACTTTATGGGGTAGCACACATCAATGCGAGGAAAAAAAGATGACAGAAGCAGATTTGCAGTTATGAACCTTCCCCCAGGTTTACTGATAAAATGTCTGGCTGATCAGCATTCTGGTACTTTGTGCTGACTTTCTTGTCCATCTACTTTTACATCTTTCCAGCTTGCATGGCCTCTGAAAAAAAGTTGTTTTATTTCATTAGGTAATTTCTATATTTGAGTTAGAACTGAATACTTACATGTAGTTTTGGAAACTTTTTCAAGACAGGTTGAGTCTGCTTGGATTGTTAAATCTCTTAATATATTTCACAAAGGTTTTCAAAATAGATTTATATTCCCTAGCCAGATTTGCATCCTCTCCTCTAAATTCTACTGTTGTGCCAATTAGATTTGTTGACCTTTCTCTTTGCCTTGAGCTGTGCTAAAAATTGCTGTATTATATGCTATTTTCAATATATAGTGGTTGTACTTCAAATACTGTTTTTGAAATTAATCCAACTAAATGAAAATAGTGTTGAATACTCTTTTTTTTTTTTTTTCAGGATAATAAAACTGCTTTATATTGGGCAGTTGAGAAAGGAAATGCTACAATGGTGAGGGATATCTTGCAATGCAACCCTGATACGGAGACATGTACCAAGGTAACAATTAGAATTTGAATTGAATTGTTTTGTTTAGCATCTGTTCTTTTGTCAGCTCTTATGTGATGTGAAGATCGTACCAAATTCAGTTTTTGTGAAGTGTTGGTACCTTGAACGCTGTTAAAAAATATTTGTTCCTGAAATAAGGCTTCTCAGCAATTTTTGTATCAACCTTTGTTAATAAATATGATTTGCTATTAACTCCTTGATAGCAGGGAACATGTGGATTCTTTACCTCAGCATCATTGACATGACCAGCAATAAGGAGTAAAGAGCAGGTACTACTGGAAAGAGGTTTCTGATATTACTAGGCATGAGTTCAGGCATGTGCAGCAGTAAGGAAAAAAAAAAGAAGAGAAGTAGTTGTCAGAGCATTGAAATCTTTTCAAATGTCTTGTATTATATCTGAATTTCGTCTTTTTCTATTTGACACTGTTATTGACAGAAATGTATTTTGTTCTTTGATTCTAATCAGTCTAGACAACTGGGTCTGGGATACTTTTTCACAGACATAGGTGCTAAAGTGTTGTTACTTGCACAGTAGCATATTTAATTTTAATTATCTTAAAATTTTTGGTTTTAATTTGTTACCCAGTCACTATTTTTTTTCTTGGTTTTGGATATACAGAGATCTTTATATTAGTCCTACTTTTCCATTTTAGGATGGAGAAACACCGCTTATAAAGGCAACCAAGATGAGAAATATTGAAATAGTAGAGCTTCTTCTGGATAAAGGAGCTAAGGTCTCTGCTGTAGACAAGGTAAAAAATATTTGTTTGTTTACTTTAGTATATTTAATCATTTTAGTTTTGCAGCAGGATTTTGGAGAGAGCTGTCAAGGCAAATATAGAAAAAGAGCTTCCCATATGCTTAATAATTAAATAGACCATACGACTTAAATGCTTAGTCTCCTGTATGTTTAATAATTAAATAGATCAGAATACTTAGGTGTGAATTTGTTTCCACCATTAGTATATTGTTGGGTTTTGGTTTGTTTTGTATTTGGGTGCTGTTAATAACTTGAAAAAAAATCCAGGCGAAATAAAAATTTCACAGATAAGACAACTAATTCTTAGTACACTTGAAGAAGAGCTTAGAGCATGGTTGTTATTTGTCACTAATGTTAGTTTTTGATTAATAGACATTAAACTAAAGAATACCAAGGACAAATACAACTGGTTATTGCTGTCTTCTTACGCATTACCTACTTTGACTGCAAACCTTTTAAATACAGGAACATTTATTTGATGCTTTTTAAATCTCTTACTGTTATACTTAGGGCGAATAAGTAATAATGTTGATTTGATGCAATAAGAAAGCTTTTAATGGGAAGTTTTTGGAGAAGTCTGAGCAGACATTGAAACAATTCTAACAAGCACTATCTCTTGTTCCAAACAAGTCTCTGAGTTTGCCAGTAGACATTTGTTTCTACACAGAGACTACAGTTTTCATGAACTCTAGGATATTAATATAATCATTTAAGAAGGAAGGCAGTGTCTGAGGTTTAGCATTGGAGGAACTGCTTTTTCACACGCCTTCTCTGAAACATTTGTAATGCTTTTTCAGGGGGAAAGACGCTTGCTGTAAGACACTGATGCTTTTGAAAATGCCTTAAGATTAATTTCAAGGAAATAATGCTTCTGAAACAGTGTTGAACATATGGTCTGTCCATAATCTTAAGGAGTCATGTTAGATATTACTAGCTTTTCACTTAATTGCAGAAAGGAGATACTCCACTTCACATTGCTATTCGTGGAAGAAGCCGTAAACTTGCTGAATTACTCTTAAGAAATCCAAAAGATGGTCGATTGCTTTATAGACCCAACAAAACAGGAGAAACTCCTTACAATATTGACTGTAGCCACCAGAAGAGTATTTTAACGCAGATATTTGGTGCCAGTAAGTATAAGTATTTATTTTTTTTAATCACTCATATATTGACAACCCAGTTTATTCAATTATGTATTGAGAAGTGGCTACAGGTTTTTTAATGTTTTAATGTTGCAGCTAATGGGAAGGCTTAAAAATAATCAGTTGGCAAAAAACCCTCATCACTCTAAAAGCCTGGCAGAGGTCAAATATACCTTTTATTTTGGCTTTAGATGTTGGGATACTATGTGACTTCTGTTGATCACTTTGTTTTTATTTGGATCTTGCTTGTGTAGGAATTACTTTCATTGACTTCCTGTGGTTTGGGATCTTGAGTCTTGTCGTAGGCTTTAATAGTTGTGATAATTATGTATCGTATATGTGGGTGATTTAAAATTCCTTTGAACAGGAATGTACAAATAATAGCAGCTGTTACATGGCAGGAGAATATATGCAAATATGGGTGAATGTGTAATGACTTTATGTATGAAAATTGTCCTGTTGAAGAGCTTTCTTAGAGCAAAGTTGTGTACCCCACAGTATTTGTGTTGCAGGACACTTGTCTCCCACGGAATCTGACGGTGACATGCTGGGCTATGATCTGTACAGCAGCGCTTTGGCTGATATTCTGAGTGAGCCAACCATGCAGCCACCCATCTGTGTAGGCTTGTATGCACAGTGGGGAAGTGGAAAATCTTTCCTGCTTAAGAAACTGGAAGGTAAAAACTTGATTTAGTCTTTTCAGTGCTTCCAATCTATCTATGAAAAGCATCACATGGGAGTTACTAGTTTTTGTGAGGGTTATTGGTCCATGTCATGTTGTATCTGGTCTCTGTTTCTATGATGAAAGGATTTAAATTTTACTGTGGTCAGTTCATCCATAGATTGCTTTGTTCATTTATACAATGTCAAGACAGTCTTTAAGTGCTGCTGTCTATTTTCCTGTGAGTTTCCTGCAGCAGTGAATCTACCCTTTAGATACTGCAGAAAGTCTGGCTGCCAAAATATGCCTTGCTGGGCCTGTTTGCATGGCAGATCAGGTTCAGACCTCTTCTGCTGCAGTATTTATTTATTTATTGTGCATCCTATCTGTTTTTTTCTTTTTAATGCTTAAGAACAATTTTCAGGCTATTAATGTTTTATTCTCTGTAGTGTATTTTCTTTGCATCTGGTTTTCTTCCCTATTCCTCTTTCTTACTTTGAGTTTTTTGAACTTTCTGAAATGACAGAGGAAGGCAAGTATATGAAGTGAGTCAATATTTTTCCTGGTGGAAATAGGCATCTTATTTAGTTTTAGCATTTTCTTATAAAGGATGTTTTTCTGAAATGTTTCAGTATAATTCAAAATAGTTCTACCACTCTTGGTGTTTCTTACTTTCTGTGATTTCTGTGTTACCCAAAATGGGATCTCCGCATTCATTTTTTTCACCTCCTATTCCATGTCATAAACAAAAAGCATATGTATTTTGACTGTGATATTTATTACTGATGAGCTCTTACATTTCTAAAACACTTTCTCAGTGTTTTCTTCCTGTTCCTTATTCCTGTTTTATTCTGGATTGTGTATCTATTATTTCTTATTCTGTAGAACCTAAATAGGTTCCTTCAGGAATTCCTGTTTTAGTAAATAAGACTCAACAAACAGAAATAATACTGCAGCCTTCACATTGTACTGTTATATCTGACTACTTGAGGAACACAGTCCATGTTTCAGTGATTGAGATCTTGGGGGTTGGGTGGGGTTTCTTTACAGATATGGTGGATTTATTTTTCTTGGTGTCATAAAATACATTTTACACTTTTGAAGGAGGATAGGAAATGGCATGACTTTCAATATGCTTTAAAAAGTAGAAAGTCTGCAGCAAAGAATGTGAGTATTGTGTATTTAAATGTTTTCATTCATTGCATGGATGAAGACTTAGGATTTTACACTAATGTTTGAGGAAGAATTCAAGCATCAGTCTTTTTTTTGGATCAATAATTGGGATAAGTTATATAGTCTGCTGAAAAAGTTTTTCTTTTCAAAAATGATCTGTTCTTGAGTGACTTCACATGTTAACTGGTCTTTGTCTTTTTGTTTTAGATGAAATGAAGACTTTTGCAGGACAGCAGATCGAACCTCTGTTTCAGTTCTCCTGGCTTATTGTATTCCTCACGCTTTTGCTGTGTGGAGGTTTGGGTTTATTGCTTGCTTTCACAGTGGACGCAAAGCTTGGAATAGCAGTGTCACTCAGCTTGTTAGCTGTTCTCTACATTTTCTTTAGTAAGTCTTATATGGAATTTGTGAAGGTTGTAATCTATTTTTGGAATTAAATATTGCTTTGTAGATATGCTTTGCCATTCAGAAAAAATACTAAATGGTTTTGTAGACAGTAAGACCCCTTTGGACCCTTTCTTTTGCATGTAATTTGTGAGAGGGCATTCTTGAGAACAAAGAAGGAATTTGTTTATTAATTTCATTGTGTAACTTTTACCATTCTCATTTTTAGCCTAACTTCTAGAAGTTCATTAACTTTTTTTACAGAACTCCACGCTTTATCTGTTCAAACTTCATGATTCTTTCAGTTGTGAATGTTGACTAAAATAAAACCATAACATCTTTTTAATATTTTAGCTGTAATTTACTTTGGTGGCCGGAGAGAAGGGGAGAGATGGAACTGGGCCTGGGTGTTAAGTACAAGGTTGGCAAGACATGTTGGATATTTAGAGTTGCTTCTCAAACTCATGTTTGTGAACCCACCAGAACTACCAGAGCAAACCACTAAAGCTTTACCTGTCAGGTGAGTTATTTCATTTATTTACTCTTGAATAAATCAGTCATGCTCACTCTGATGCTTCTCAAACTATGCAGATTAATGTGCATGTTTAGCTTCATGAAAAGTTGTTGAGATTCCTGTTTGAAAAACAGTAGCCCTAGACGATTATAAACTTTTCAGTGTGAAGAAGATAGTTTTTCTTGAAAACACTACTATCTGCCAAAGTTGGTGAAAGTTGATGCTTTTTAGAATTAGGGGTTTTGGCTATTGTACTAATAAAAATTCATACCAGATAAAATAAGAATTTTCTGGTATAGCTTATTGTGTATTATTCACATTTAATGCTTGTTTCACTGATTACTTCTGTTAAGGAGGTTTTTTCCCTCCGTGTAAGTAGAGCATCAGACTGTTCAAAACTTGTAGTTTACCTGAAAACAAGAACATTTATGCCATGTGTTTTAAAATTTCATTTACTTCTATTGTTTAAAGACTTTTATTTTAGCCTCATGGTGCTTTTATGTGATCTTGTGTTTCTGTAATTTCTTTTAATCCTCTATAAGTATTTAAAAATGGATCAGAATGCAGTTTTAAAAATACTTGCCAATATTATGTTTTGGTATCATAAAGATATTTTCATGTTTTACTGACATCTGAGGTACTATTAGGGATATGACCATTTTTATCTTTTTAAGAAATCAAGTTTTAGGATAGGAAGTGGGGCAAAGAAGAGGTTGATAAATGGAGAAGAAGTCGTTAAATTTCATATAGATTTTTTAAAAAATTAAATATTTAAGTGTTTTACATTTTACACCACTTAAAAAGACTTCTAGCTACAGAGATGCAGCAAGACTTTTTAGTTGCTGGAAAATATTTAAAGCTTTCTAAAGTATACAAAATACATGTTTTTTTCTCTTTCAGATTTTTGTTTACAGACTACAATAGACTGTCCAGTGTAGGTGGAGAGACTTCACTGGCTGAGATGATTGCCACCCTCTCTGATGCATGTGAAAGGGAATTTGGTTTCCTAGCAACAAGGCTATTTCGAGTTTTCAAGACAGAAGATACACAAGGTTTTTTTTTTTACCTGAATGACATTTCTGATTATTCCATTTCAGTGCACTGTTACTAGGGCTTCTGTTTTTTGCGTTATAAGCTCTTTTTAGAAATTGTTGTAGCCATGCAGAAATTCATAGAGAAGGGGAAACTCTTTGTTTGGAAGAAAAAAAAGGCCCTGTTTTATTTGCTAATCCTGATTTTATTAATATAATAAAGGAATATCTCCTGTGAGGTATAGTTTTCAGAAATGTCAATGGAAATGTATATTTACATTATGTCCTTATAGATGCAGCATATTTCCACAGCAATTAAGTAATTGTGTCTGACTCAGATAAAAGGAAATACATGCTTTTGTGTATTGCTAAGAGAGGTTTGTTTAATTTATTAGATTTTAATTTAGAGCTTTTATGAGTGACCACTACTTATTCTTGGAAATAATAAATGCGTAGAACATGTTGGTCCAATCCTATAAATTGCTGTGATTAGTGCTAGTAAGATGGGATGAAATGTACCTACTTGATCCAAACGGAACAAGCTTTTTTATTGTTTCTTCTGTAGATTTCTAGAAAAAGAAATATGCAGAGAAGAATATGATATCATGAAGAAAGAGTTCTTGAGCTTAACTTGCAATTAATTGAGGTCTTATTTGTACTTTAAGTTTAGTATGTGTCAGTTACTTCTCATTTCTTTTTGTCCACAAATTGAGAAATCTGTCACCTCTCACAAAGTGAAATGTTTAGACTCTTCTATCCTGCAGAGGCTGGAGAAAACATGCTATGTTTGCTATGTTCAGCTGCGTGCTGAACACAACTTACTCTTCATTGTTCTTTTTCAAATTCACTAAGTGTTCTTTGTGAAAGGGGTGTGTGGAATTTTTCACCCTTTTTTCCCAAGTTGGATTCTGCAGTGCCTCTCCTTAATCTCAGTGAAACAGCTTTCATGATGCTGTAATTTCTCCTGAAGTTGTCTTGGGAATGGTAGTGTAGTGCTGGCTTCTTGTGATTATTTGCAGTAATTATCTTTTCCCTTTCATTTGTAATGTTACATTCTCTTGTATTCTTTGGCTCTATTGCTTTTCTATGCTCTGCTTAATGATCTAATTTATTTTTAAAATTTATTTTATCTATTTGATGATTTTTCACATTCTCTCCTTTTCTCCAGTTGTTTACAGGTCCAGAGTCATAGGTTTAATATCTCTAGATGTTCACAGAAATTCCATAGAGGTTTATTTTTAGCCTTCTGTATCTTAAATTTTTGTTATGTCTGTAAACCTGCAGACAAGCCTCTTTCAATTGTCATTTCATTGTTCATGATATTTAAGTGTCTCTCTAATCCAGTTCTATCTCTTTCTAGTAAGAGGATGCTTACATTTCTACTTATGTTTAGAACTGAATCTAATGATATCTAAGCTGTTCCCCTTTGTTTCTTACCCCTCACTTCTGTCTTTATGCATTTCTGTTGCTTTGTCCTGCAGCACAATCCTATGAGTCACTTAAGTCACCAATGTGAAAAACCTTTGCAGCTCATCTCTCGGTACAGAGAATAATATGGGCCACGTATAAACCTTGGTTATTCTTTCTTCTTAGCGTATTTAAAATTTGATTTTTCCCCTACAGTTCAAATACTGATATATAGCTGTCATAATTTTTCTTCAGATCATTGCTATTCTGTTCTTTGTTATCAACAAATGTGTACAGAAGGTAACGATCTTCTAGATGTACACCACTGGATGTGTACAGGTCCTAAAGGCAGAGACTGCTGCTTTGAAAAATGCTGTTCCTTTGGTCCCTGATTTACCTACGTTAAGGTCCAACTGCAGTATTTGCTTCTTTCTTATCAGTCCACTTGAAGTCAGGAGCTCTGTACTCTCTTCTGGGGCCTTTGTGATCTATCCAAACCATATTTGCTGCAGTTTTCTCGTTTGTGTGTGTTTTAGCATGCAAGAAAGGATGGCCTCAGTTTGCCGCTTGCAATTTTGGTTTAGTTCTTCAGTGGTACCATTAGTATTAGATTATGTAAGTACCAGGTTCTAGTTTAAAGCTGAGTAGTTCCTGTACTGTTTTCCTACAATTTATTTACATAAATACACTTTACAAAGAGATGCCACAGAAGGGTTGTTAGCACTGATACAAAATTGTCATTTCCATCCAGTGTGGATTTCTTGAAATGATGGAAATAAACTGAAGATTAAAGGAATATCTCTGCTTCATGATTTCCAAGAATTTTCACAAATAATAGATTTTTTTTTCCATTGGTTTGTGACTGGGTGGTAACACTGCAGTAAGCTTTTATGCCAGTTAGTGTTTTATGAGAAGTATGCAAGTTAATAGATTTTGCACACACCTGTTATTATATTGTACATTAATTCTAACAGCAATACTTTTTTCCTAGGTAAAAAGAAATGGAAGAAAACTTGCTGCCTCCCATCCTTTGTGATTTTCCTGTTCATCTTGTCTTGCGTTGTTTCTGCAATTGCCCTGTTGGCGATCTTTAACGTGGAATCAGCCAACATGACAGTGAATGTTATTCTCATAACTGTGACCTGTATTGTTGGTTTGGCCTTTTTCTTGAACTGCCGCACATGGTGGCAGGTGATGGATTCAGTTTTGAATTCTCAGAGAAAACGTCTTCACAACGCTGCCTCCAAGCTTCACAAGTTGAAAAGCGAGGGGTTCATGAAGGTGAGCATTTATATAGATAGGCCTTAAAAAGGAATGAAACAAACCCCCAAACATGGAGCATTATTAAGTTGGGGCACCATTAATTTAATCAGGCCAAGTCTTACAACAGGAGAATGAGACTTGGTGAGTTTTTACTGAAGGGAGCACTTCTGTGCCAGTGGTAATTGTGCTTAGTGTATGAGATCTGTCTGCTTAATCATAAATGTTAAATTTGGGGTTTCAGTTTTCTGATTTTTTTTTTTTTTTTGCTGGGAAGAAAGTACCTGGAAAACAAATCTTAATTACCAGTATTTAGTAAAAGTTTACTTTAGATCATAAGATTAGAAAGAGTAACTTTGAGAATTTACTAAAGGTGAAAAAACAAGCCTAACTTTGCCTGTCTGCAAGACTTCTTTGCTAAGAAAGGCATTGTAGCACTGAAAGAACATTCCAAAACAGTCCACATATTTAATGAAAAATGATAGAAAATACTATTGTTTTGCTGGCTTGTATCTATGAACTGATAAATATACGTTAGGCTGTCATTAGATATCCTATACGCTCCTATCTGAAAGTAAAATGTAGCATCATGATCGTTACCTTTGTAGATTACAGCCAATGTATTGTATAAAAATCTGTTGTACAAATATTTTTCATAGAATAGTTTGAGTTGAAAGGGACCTTTTTCAGCCAGTCCAATCTCCCTGCAACGAGCAGGGTCATCTTCAATTAGATCAGGCTGCTCAGAGCCCAGTCCAACCTGACCTTGAATGTTTTCAAGGATGGGCACCCACAACTTCTCTGGGCAATCTGTGCCAGTGTTTTACCACCCTCATTTTAGACAAACTTCTTTCTTATATCCAATCTAAATTGACTGTCCTTCAGTTTTTAAAACCATTCCACTTTCTCCTCTTGCAAAAGGTCCTGCTACAAAGTTTGTCCTCATGTTACTTATAGGCCTCTTTAGGTACTAGGAAGCCACAATAAACATCTCCCCAGAATCTTATCTTCTCCAGGCTGAACAGTCCAAATTCTCTCAGCCTTTCATCACAGCAGAGGTGCTCCATCCCTCTAATCATCTTTGTGGCCTCCTTTGGACTTCTCTAACAGGTCCATGTCCTTCCTGTGCTGGGGACCCCAGAGCTGGATGCAGCACTGCAGGTGGGGTCTCACCAGAGCAGAGCAGAGGGGCAGAATCCCCTCCCTCACCTGCTGCCCACGCTGCTTTGGATGCAGCCCAGGGCCCGTTTGGCTTTCTGGGCTGCAAGGGCACATGGCTGGATCATGTCCAGCCTCTCATCCATCAGCACCCCCAAGTCCTTCTCAGCAGGGCTGCTGTAGATCTCTTCATCCCCCAGCCTGGACTGATTCCAGGGATTCAATGCACAGGTGTGGGGCCTTGCACTTGGCCTTGTTGAAACTCATGAGCCCACTTCTTGAGCTTGTCTGGGCCCCTCTGGATGGCATCCTATCCCTCAGGTGTGTCAACCACACCACTCAGCTTGGTGTCATCTGGAAACTTGCTGAGGATGCACTCATCCCTTCATTTATGTCATTAATGCAGATATTAAATAACACTGGTCCCAGTATGGACCTCTGAAGGACACCACTTGTCACTAATGTCCATTGGAACACTGAGCCATTGACCCTTTTTTATGTTCTGCATCTCTTGACAAGTTCAGCTCCAGCTGTGTCTTGGCCTTCCTTACCACATCCCTTTACAACCAGACTGTCCCTATGCTCTTCTTAGCATACTTGTGCTTGCTTCCACTGCCTGTGCATTTACTTCTTGGTCTTTAGTTTGACCAGCAGATATCTACTCGGCGTAGCCAGCTTCTAGTCTTCCTTGCCAGTTTTCTTGTACTCGGGGATTGCAAGCTTTTGTGCTCCATGGAAAGCATCCTTAAAAGATCTGCCAGCTCTGTTGTCCCTGAGGGCAGTTTTGCAGGGACTCCTGTTGACTATCACTTTGAAGAGCTAAGAGTTCACTTTTGTAAAATTCAGTGTCCTGACTTTACTCCTTACCTGACCCATATCTCTCAGGACTGCAAACTCCACCAGTGTGCGATCGCTTCAGCCCAGGCTGCCTCCAATCTTGACATCCCCAGTTAGCTCACTTATGTTAGTGACCTTCAGGTCCAGTATGGCTTTCCTTCTGGTAGGGCTTGTCTATTACCTAGCTGAAGAAGTTATCCTCCATGCATTCCAGGAATCTCCTGGATTGCTGACAGCTCATGATGCTACATTTCCAGATGTTGGGGTCATCTAAGTACCTCAAGAGGATGAGAGCATGTGAGTGTGATGCCTCCTGTAGCTGGGATACGAAGGCTTTGTCAATAGGCTCCCCTTGATCAGGCCTGTTACGGACACAAACCCCAAGGTGTCATTTATTGGTCTGGTCCGTGATTTTTATGCATTGACTCCACCAGTTGCACTCCAGTCATAGGATTCATCCACCAAGTTTCTGAAATGGCAGCTAGGTCATAGCTTTCTAGCAGCACAGTGGCTTCCAGCTCCTCTTGTTAGTTGCCCCCACTGTATGCACTGGGTGGAGGCACCTCAGCTGGGCTGTCAGCTGTGTCACCTTGTTAGAGGAACACCCTTAAATTCCTTTGAAGTATTTCAGTGGTGTTTCCCTGTTGGCTTCTGTTACCTCAGGAATTCCTGGCTGATCTCCATAAGACTTCCAAGTGTGCTCCAGTGTGGCCAGCACATCTCAGAGGCACCCGCTGAGGGCCCTCACTAGCACTGCATCCCTTTAACCTTGGTGTGTCATCCCACAGCTTGTTATGGGCAAGTCTGATACTATCACCCTCCCCTGTCATCTGTTGTTTAAAGCTCTGTCAATTAACCCTGCTGGCTCCTGGTCAAGGGCTCTCTTTGCCCTTTGAGAAAGGTGAATCCCTTCTGATGCCAGCTTGCCTGGTGCCGTGTTTTTGGAGCACAGAAGGCCTGATTGTGTCTTGGTACTGTGTTTCTTGACAGTTGTTTGTTGAGTGGTATTTATCCAACATAACTTCAGCCTTTTAGGAGTTAGGTTCATCCTTTGCCATCAAAAGAGAGAAGTAGGTATTTCAGGAGAGTTGCTAATCTGTTTTATGTCATCTTATTGTGCACATTCTAATGAATCTAGTGGTTAGGAGATCAGATTTTAATGTCTACCTGTTAGCTGCTGAAATTAGGGCAGGCAAATTCCACCTTTGTTTCTGTGTTATGGGTGGTTGTTACATGTGTACCAATGTTGAAAAGCTTAAAAAAATCTTCAGACTGTGTATCTTGAACAGCAATGACTGAGCATTAGAGTAATAGCATAATGTGCTTGGCTGGAAGGCAGATAGAAAATTTTGCTGTACATTTTATGCAAAGCAATTTTTGAGGACTAGCTGAAGCTACAAATGCTCTTTTATTCACTTCTGAAGTAATGTTTTACTGTGCATTAATATTGTTTTCTTAAATAACATTGTAATGGATTTTAAATAAGGAGAGTTTGTTATATCAAAGTAGAATATGTGTTTCTGCTGTACATTTTTGTTCAAATAGGAAATTAATATATTGGAAGTGACATTTTAGGACTTTTCACTTCGAGTATTTGTAAGTTTATTCTTGTAATCTTACTGAAATATTTTTGGGACAAATAGCAATCTGCAAAAGGAAGTATATGTATTTTTATCAGTTTTAAGTATTATAGAGATGTCTTTTCCTTCTTTGTTCTTCATTTTTATAGGTTTTGAAATGTGAAGTGGAACTGATGGCCAGAATGGCAAAAACCATTGACAGCTTCACTCAGAATCAGACAAGGCTTGTTGTAATTATTGATGGGTTGGATGCTTGTGAACAAGACAAGGTTTTACAGATGCTTGATACTGTGAGTTGGATCGTTTTATGAAGATAACCTCTGGATTATATGCATTATCTCTTCCACAGATGAGCTCAGATACATACAGTTACTGTCTGTTTTCTGTAAAAAGGAGGCTGTGTTGTAGTAATTAATATCTGTGTGCATTGGCATAACTATAATGCTAAGAGTGATGGGTTTTAAAAGTTGAGAATTAAATTGCATGTTAGTACTTTTGAAAAGGTTTGAAATAATCAAATATACATTATGGAAAATAATTACTCTGTTGAAACAAAGTGTTTCAAGAGTTTTTCACATTTACCCTTGAAGTACTTTAGATGAAAAATATTTAAACGCTAAATATTTGGGGAGGCTGGGACATTACTGCATGATACATCCTTGGTGATGACTTCCACTGTAAATACTGCTGTTAAATTGTCGAGTGTGCTTTTTTCTAACTGTGGATAAGTTCCTAATGTTAGATATCTCATACAGAAGAAGCTGACATCTCTATACATCTCTTGGCCTCTCAGGTTTATTCCTTGAACAGAATGAATATAAAATGTTTAGCCAAATGTTCAAATGATCTGCAGCTAGAGTTAGTTGTTACTAACAAGGGGTACTGTCTACTTTTTTACAGGTGCGAGTCTTGTTTTCAAAAGGCCCGTTCATTGCAATTTTTGCAAGTGACCCACACATTATTATAAAGGCAATTAACCAGAATCTCAACAGTGTTCTACGTGATTCAAACATAAATGGCCATGATTACATGCGAAATATTGTCCATTTGCCTGTTTTTCTGAACAGCCGAGGGCTTAGTAATGCAAAAAAACTGATGGTAGCTTCAACAACCAATGGGGATATTCCTTATGCAGATAATGCAGGTAAGGTTATGCAGGAGAGTGATATGAGCATTACAAAACCAATGATCCAAAATCTGGGTTTTGGAGGAAACTGTTTAAATAATTGACAGATCATTAGTATTATTTTTATAGATCAAGCAAATATATATGACTGGAGAAAATGCCTACCTTTGTTTTCCTTTCCATAGGATTGCATGAAGAGGTTGACAGGAGAGTTTCTCAGAACAGCCTTGGAGACATGACCAAGCTTGGTAGCAAAACTGCTCTCAACAGGCGGGTGAGAAGAATTTTTAGTCTAAATAGAGATACTGGTAAAACCTTTTTTTTCTTTTCTGTTTTTTTTTTTATTTGACATTTTCAATAATATTGACTTGGAAGACTTATCAAACCATTCTTATGAAATTTTTATAAATGATCCATGTAGGAAAAGTCCATTCTTAAATCTGTAGACTGATGCTCTGTCAAAGAGGAAGAAGTTTACTTGCTCACCAAAGTATTCCTTTCCACAAAAAGTTAAATACAGCTATCTGTGAATGCTGAGATGATACGGCAGATCTGGTAGGAGCTATGGTCTGTGTATGTGTGTATATTTTGGATTTTTTTTGTGTAAGCCTGGTATCAGTTTGTTGCAGGATGTTGCAACAAGGGGCAGTAATTGAGTAAATCAAAGAATTTCAAATATTAAGTACTAGACTTGTATTGCAATGTCTACCACATCTTTTTCCTGCTTTCTCTTCTTTTGTCTTTACATAAAATCACAAACTGGTTGAATAAAAGGTATCTAGAAAGTTGTGAAAAGCAACACAAGAGTCTGAGGATTCTGAGGGTTTTGAGCTGCCATTGGTAGAGACTTCGGGAGTTCTGTAGCAGAGGAACCTGATGGTCACTTTAATTTTTACGTGTAGTTAGTAAATGAATGGTATTAACTCTTTGGAGAGACAGTAGGAAGCTATGATGGAAATGCTGAAAGTAGTAACCTTTTTACAAAATATTTTGCTATGTCACTCTATTTTGACATCTCAGAATTGATGTGTCTTTTCTGTGTGTAACTCTTACCTCTTCTTGGCTTCTATGGAAATAATGTTCAGCTTTTACACAGCTAAATCAGAATTAAATTCTTGAATGTTTGATATTTCCTGTCAGCCTCACAGACTTATTCACAAAGTCTCTAACTTTGTGAATAGGTAAAACTGAAGTATTTGAAATACATAAAAGCTTTTGATACTGATCAATATTCCTTGGGTTTTTGTATCGTTATCAGGATACTTACCGAAGACGCCAGATGCAGAGGACCATTACCCGCCAAATGTCTTTTGATTTGACCAAGCTGTTGGTTACAGAGGACTGGTTCAGTGATATCAGCCCTCAGACCATGAGGAGGTTGCTAAATATTGTTTCAGTGACGGGTAAGCGTGATGTGGTCGTGTGCAGTAAACAGTGTCATGTTTTGGCTGCTTTAGTAACACTCAGAATTCTGGTGTGTGTTGACTAAATCTAACAAGTCAGTCCGTGTCTTGCTTTTGAAAATACTTCTGAAGCAAACTCTTCTAGAATGTAAGAAAAAGTTCTAGATCGTTCTACATAGAATTTGAAAGATACATGATACTTGTTGTTTCATTGACTTCAGTCAGGAGGCAAATGATTCTAGTCTACATTTTTAGGACATTTTGTGGTTTTTGGTTTTGAAATGGGATAAGAAAACTACATTTTTCAATTTCATAATACTGTAGCGTGAACAAAGATTGTAGGATGACGTCTGAAAAGGTAAGCTGTGAGGGGAAAACCAGATACATATCCTGTTCATTTTTGCTATGAGTATTTGGAGTCCTTGTGCCCTAAATGATTGTGTGAGGCTGATGAAAGCATTTTCTCACCTGTTTTTCTTCAGCAAAATAGTCAAGACGTTGGTATCTCTGAAGTTTAAAAGCTGGAAATAACTGGAAACGGGCTTATGGAGGTTTAATAAAAACATGTTTCATGTAGTAAGTGAATGGGGAGTGATTATTTACTGTCTTTTCTATTATAGACACTAGAAGGCACTGGGCAGCCCTACAGCTAGCCAGAGCAAAGAAATTGAGTTATTCACACTGTGTATAGTTATGAGCATAAATCTGCAACAGACCTCAAATTCTGGGCTAATGTTTTAAATAAGTGTCCTGTCTCTTAGCTTGTCACTGCAATTTGTAGCATGTAACCTACCTTGTTTTGGGAAATTATAGTGCAGTTATGAAAGTATGACAAAGTCACGAAATGTTAGTTGTAAAATTAAACTAAAAAAAAGACCTTGCAAGAACACTTTTAGTGTAGTATAATCTGTGGTTAGATATGATGATTTCATAAACAGCTTTATGAACAGAGCCTTCAGGCTGGAGGTTACATGTCATTACAGATATTAATAAAGGAATTATAGAAAATTTGCTGAAACTTCAAATGCATAAATTGTAGTATTAACTTTTTCTGGTTTTTAAAATAACTTTATTGGTAACTTATACCTTGTGTTACTAACTTAAAACAGTCTTTTTTATAGCTTTGAGTTTTACTATATTGGCTACTGAAGTTGGCAGTTGTATGCTTAATTTGTTTTGACCACATTTCATATGCCAATGCATAGAAAATCTATCAAGGTATTAGCATGAAAATATGTGTTTAGACGGAGAAATTAATGCTGTGTGAAATTCTTTATTGAATTTTGTTGCAGTAAGTTAAGATTCACCAGTAGCAGGATGATAGTATTTAGTGTTTAACCTGGGGCTAAAGTTGGCAGTTTTGGAGAGTCTCATATTTTGACCAGTATTTGCAAGGATTTTTATTAGATTGTAAAATGATATTTTTAGATGCAACTTGCGATGATTTTTGAATTTACTGAGCTAAAAATATAATAGCAGGAAGTTCACAGATCAGATAATAACAAAGTAACATAGCTGTTACTTTGAGGGGAAAAAAGGTATCTTTCAAAAGGGAGAAAAAATCCTCCATTTTCTCCTTCCTTGTTCTTTTAGGTCGTTTATTGAGAGCTAATCAGATCACATTCAATTGGGACAGACTGGCAAGTTGGATCAATCTCACAGAGCAGTGGCCATATAGAACATCATGGCTCATCCTGCATCTTGAAGAGACCGAAGGTGTTCCAGATCACCTCACTCTAAAAACCATCTATGAGAGGTAGTCATTATTCTGGTAATGGTGTGCACTTTCAGTGATTAAAATAGTGATCGTTATTATTGATCACTAGAATAACATGGCTTTCAAACATTTATCAGGTTGTAATCTAAAATTCCCAATCTCACCCTCTTCTGCTAACTTTTGAAACCTTCTAAGTGAGTTTCATTACTATTTGATGTGCCATGTATGAATGAGTGCTTTGTATTTAAACCAAAGAGAACTCTACAGGAATTCTTTCGCAGGCAGCTAGCTGTACTTTTGTCTCGATAACATTTTCATCTTTACCTTGTCCAAGCTACAAGTTGGGTATTTCTTCCACTTCTTTGTTAATCTGAAATAAGCCCGGCAGAAACTGGCCTTACTGATAAAAATCTCTGAAGGTTTTGTGCTTAGCAGGTGCGCTATGGCAATGCCATGTGCTGCAGTTTAGGGATGTGAAAATGAGGCATGACTTTCTCAATTTCTGCTACAAGTTGCTGTCCAACAGAGCTGTCTAGGTATTGCTACTGAGAACAAATTGCCCCGTGTTGCCAGTGAACATCTCTCTCCAGAACCCTCTGCTTGTAAGAAAGGATTTGTGGGTTGTGACTTGATGACAGTGGGAGGAATGGAAGAGAAAGAATGTGACTGAGAGTGGGGCCTATAGAAGGAAAGCAGAATCTATCTGAGAATCAGAATCGTGGAGAAGAAAGGTTTGACTTGGATAAAGTATAATTGAGATCAGATGAAAAGAACAGCTGAGGTAAAGAGAGAAGATTGTGACTGATTGAGCAAGTTACCAGAAAATCTAAAGACTTTGCAGGGTCTAGGGGAATGAACTTGAAGAGAAAATATTAGAAATGTGCCCTGCACTGAGAATCAAGGAATAGGAGATGAACTGTATGAGGGTCTGGGGTGGGCTGAGAGTGGTTGAAGGGTTGAGAATGGAATTAGGATTGTTTGGGAAAGATTGAATAACTTGTATTAGGAAAGAAAAGTTGAAGTGCAGTTAAGATCTGAACACAGAAATCCCAGAAGGTAACAGGACAAGGGTAGATTTGGCTTGATGAGGCTGAGGATTGAAGACAGCTGAAGAGGGCAAGTAGTAGACTGAAGTGGCTTCAATCTGGAAGATGGTTTTAGAAATACCAGACTTCACAGGTAAATTAAGTGAGTGATTAGAAACACTCTCCTCTAGAGTATGGACCCAGATTTTGGGTTTTGCATTTCTGCTGTGAATGTAGTATACCTGTGAAATCAAAGGTAAAGCACTGGGAACCCATCTTTCCATTGTGCGTTCGCGCAACTAGTGTCACAAATGTTTATGTGATCAGCTAAGTACAGTAATTCAGAATCATCAGGAATTCCCTTTCCTGTCATGCTTTTCATTCAAACTTCTCTTTATTTAGATTTGCTATATGGCGTGTTTCACAATTTTATATTTTCAGTATTTATCCAACAAACTCATTACAGTTTTCTGATTATTGGCATCTACAGTAATAAATTACTTCGGGGTGATCGAAGTCCAAAGCTATCTTCAAGCCATAACAATGTTTGTCTTCTGATAAACCACAGGAGATATTAGAGACCTGGTTTATTCTCGTAAATGGGTGCTAGTAATTCCAATATTAATGGATGTTAAATCGTAGTAAACCAACATGAATAAAAGAAAAGGACATTCACAATTGAATGTGAATAACTTATTTGGGTTCTGGATTGTTTGTTGTTAGTACAAACACTTGAGCTGTTGATGCTCAGTGCCAGCTGGAGCATGTCACGGTTTATTAGTTGAGGTGTGGAGGAGATTCATGATTGCTGTGATGTTGTACCTCTTGCTATGCAGGTTGTTTGGAAGTGATACAGCCGCTTGAGTAGACTGCTAGTTCATAACTGACAGTTACAAGTGTAATTTTTTAGTGTTTAAAACTAGGGGACATAATGTGAGGAAACAATGAAGAACTCTGTACCGTGCACTGGAAAAGGGAAGGTGACCATCTTCTTTTCAGGAAAGCTGTTTGTATTCTACCTGCAATGCCAGAAAAACAAGGAAAAGGAAAATAAGACCAATATTCAGGATTTTCTCTTCAGCAAAAAATACCAAGAATTATTTGATATGAAAATGATAGAGCTAAAAGACTTAGTTTCTTTAGCTTCTTAACAATTAAAAAAAAAGTTTTCTATCAATAATGTTGCTGCGTGCTCAGGAAGAGAATTGATGTCTCTCAGCCCCTTCTGTTGAACCTGTGTAAGGAATTCAATATATAACTCTCCTGAAGTATTGACAAAGCTGAGGTCTCATTTTTTGGGTGATCATCTTTACCATATGCTGAATATGAAAAGGGCTGTGAACTCTTCTCTGGGATTATCTAGAGCTCTAAAAATTCTGTTTTATCCAAAGTAATCTTTTCTATGTCATTGCAATTTTTTTTTATCTGCAACTGTTTAAAGTAACTTGGCTTAAATAACTGTTTCAGTATCATTTCAAAGTTAGTTCCTCTTTTAAAATTTCAGTTTCTATTTTCTAAGTCTTATTAGTTTATAGAGCAGTTTTCCCATTTGGAGTCTCATAAATAGATACCAGATTTTGAAAATTACATAGCTTGTTCCTGGACTGAGTTTGTGTTACTAGTTCTCTTGCTTTTTATTCTTCAAGGGATTTATTTTTAATATCTTGATATTTTAGAGCAGAATCAAGAATATAGTTTACCTAGTATTGAATAGTTTGTGTCAAACTACTTTTTACTGTGATGCTGCAAAGTCTTAGGGTTGCTGCTTGGACATCTCCCTTGGATGAAAGGAATCTTATAGGTTCCATGTTAAATGTAAGAGTTTCACACTTGATCACATTCTCTGTGTAAGGAGAATGCTTTGATATTACAGTTGCTTTTCCGAATTTTAAAATATCATGTGTGAAAAAACTTTTGAATCACCAGGATTCCCTTGCAGTGAGAACTCTCCATTGCCTTCCTCTCCGCTGCTGACGGTGCGGGGCAGAGGGTGACCACACTGCACTGATCTGTTGCAGCTCCTTTCCGCGGAAGAGTTGCGGTAGATCATCGGTGTGTGTGCTCAGGGTGTGGCGAGGGGCAGTTAACCCCGTGTTGCCCTGCAGCGGTGTCCCCCGAGGCGGGCTGTCCCCAGCGGTGTCCCCCGAGGCGGGCTGTCCCCCGAGGCGGGCTGTCGCCAGCGGTGTCCCCCGAGGCGGGCTGTCCCCGGCTGCCCCCCGGCAGCGTGGTGCCGCAGGGATTGTGCAGCGCGGCGCGCTGCCGGCAGGTGGCGCTCCCTGCTCGGCACAGCCGCGGGGAGCGCTGGCACCGGAGCCTTCGCTTTCAGTGTTTCCAGGAGAAAGCGATACTTTCACAACACACAAAAAATACAGGAAGATGAAAAGAATCGGATGGTCAAGCGTTAAGAACCAAAAGAATAAATATAGTCTGTAGTTAATTCCCTTCCGTGCGTGCACAATGATATATGATTTCCATGATTATATGCTATTTTGCCTCCATGAGATTCCCATCTTGTAATGTCCAGAATTTAATTTTGCAAACTGCAAGTAAAGGAGAGGGCTGTTTTCTGTTACATTGGAGTTACATCTGTTGGAGTTGAAAAGAATGCAATAACTAAACTAAGACAACTAAAAGCTATTCCACAACTATTAGTGAGAGTTTGTGTGATGCTGGACTAGTCACCTTTATAGTACCTTTCACTTGGATAGTATTCATGCCTGTGTGGGGACGTGGTGTACAGCTTATGGTTCTGTAGGCTGTTATTGCTAAGTACTCAGCGTTCAGAGCTATATCTGGAGCTACTGCGAGCTCTGCTTTCAGTTGGTAGAGTATTCTGAAAAAAATGGATACCTCAGTTTGGTAATTAAGTAAGTATACCTATATCTCTGTGCTTCAGTTTGTCATTAAAAATAAAGCTAAGTAATACATTCTTATTATGAAGGCTTGTTGGGGAAAGTAAATCTGTCTTTTTCTATAGACACTGTGAAGAATATCAAAGACTACATTGATGAAACCAGGTCTGCCAGAAGTGTATCTTTCCTGTATCATGCTATGCAGAGATGAAAAACCTACTGACTATTACCTTGGGAACTTTCCTCCAGGGTCTATAACAAAAAACTCAACAAACAAACAAAAAAACCAAACAAAAAACCCACCCTCACAAAAAACCCTACCAAAACCAAAAGAACACAGACCCCAGAACAACAAGCAACAACAACAACAAAGACAACAACAACAAACCAACCAAAAAAAAACCCCAAACCACAAAACCAATTAGAAAACCACAAAAAACCCCGACCCAAAACAGAAACCACCCCCCACCCCCCACAACCCCCTAAAGAAAATCAGGCTTCAATTTGTGACATAGGCACAGCTCTGTGAAGAATCTT
Source organism: Cnemophilus loriae (assembly GCA_013397755.1). Taxonomy (NCBI): domain Eukaryota; kingdom Metazoa; phylum Chordata; class Aves; order Passeriformes; family Corvidae; genus Cnemophilus; species Cnemophilus loriae. The sequence continues at coordinate 2,209,431 of VZTF01006238.1, read as the reverse complement.
TATGAACTGGAGTCCCTTAACATCTCTCACAGTAACAGGTAGAGGCGCTATGCTCTTAATCTTTTGTAGAGAGGAACAAGCCCATGCTTTGTCACTGTGGCAAATTTTGAAAAGAAAATGCTGAATCTGCTTTGTTGGCTTTCAGTCTATATTCTCAAGAAAAATTCCTTTGTTCTTTTTACTTCCTTAAACTGACCTGCTGTATCATCTCACTTCTATCCTCTCATTTCGGCCTCTCTCTCTCTGCTGGTCTGGTTGGTCTTGTTTTCCACCTGGTATATTTATTATTAGTAGTATTTACTCCTTCAGGTTATGTGTTGCCTTTTCTCATCATCAGGATTTTTATGTCATCTCTCCTTACCAGGTTAAGCTCTTAATTCTGATTTTGTCTCTCCTTCCCTTTTTGTGTTTAGGTTCTTCAGTGGTCAAGCTCACTGTTGTCATTACCCATCTCTCCATCGTGCTCTGATTAAATTATCTTTACCATTTTATTTATAGCTGTAGCATAGAGTTAATATTCCTCTACATTTATGTTGTGTTGCATTCTCTTCCATGTTATTGTAAAGAGTCTTCCTAATGTCAATTTTTTTTTATGCCAGAGTGGTTTGCAGAAGTTGCAAAAGGGAAATTTTTAAAGCTCTGAAGTGGAATAAAATATGTGGGCTTTCTGCAAATAAATTTCTAAGAGAATTAAGTTGTCAGATTAAAGAAAGTTTCTGTTGAATGTTTGCATCTGAGACTTCTCAGACTTGTAAATTAGCCAGCTATGGGAATGTGCTCTCTTGTGAAGGCAAGTAAAGCATCCATGACACCAGAATAAATGACAGTGCCAGATCTAAATAAATGAAATCTTGGGAAAAGTCCCTGTAGCTTTTGTAGAAAAAAGATACATTTCAAGAAACTGAATTCTCAACAGAGTCAATGAACATAGGAAGAAGACAAGGAAATATTTTGAAATTTAAGACATTTTAAGCAAGATCTTAATCTAAGAACATCTACATGTATTAAAATCTTAGATAATAACAGTCACGATTGCCCCAGGAAAACAAAAGAAGGAAGCAAAAGATAGGAGTATGTGTCTCATGAGAAACTTGCAGGTGAGGTTTCCAAAGATAATTCTTGTGCTATTTGACATACCTGTGAATGGTCTGACAGAGGGAGGAGATGCCATGTGGGGATATAACCAGGATAACTGTTTCACAGAGGGTTGTGGCAGTAGCTATGAGTAAGTTGCAGATCAAAGTTGTTGTGGATATAGGTATCATACCCTTCTGGGGAAAATAATCTCATCTATAATCCTGCTAATGCAGTAGTGGGCAGTAAATCTGCACTAAGGAAAGGAATTCTTTCTCTGAAAAATGTTCAGTGCCCCTCTTCAGTCAGAAAATGAAACTGTGTCTTAAGGAGTTCCTACCAAATCAATGGAAGGGCAGAATGTATTGTATTATACAAATCTGTGATTTTTCTAAATTGTAAAGACTGAGTTTCTAATCATCACATTTCAAAATGGTTGTACCAAAGTAGCAAATATATTTAAGAGGCTGAGGAAAGCTGTAGTCTCACATCAGGCAGTGACAAGTCCCAGTTCTGCCAGACTACTTTCTCCTCTCTCCTCAAGCCCACCTCATTCTTAAGACATTTGATTAATTTATTTCCTTTCCCCCAGAAGTCTTAATTTTTTCATTTCAGTTTGAGGCTCTGAGTTTTGGTCCTCTTTGTTTCTTGATATTTTCTAATTCTTAAGGCTAAAGATGTCAGGGATTTGATATTACCACCTTGTTGAACAAAAAGTCATGCTATTAAAGCTGATTGTATGAGAAGAAATGTCTTCCCAATCCCTTTCCTCATTAAATTGGCTCACTAAATAAGATAATCTGCTGAACACATTTTATCATTTTGTATTCTTCTTATCATGGCAGAAATCAAAGTCTGCAGTACTTTGTTAATTTGAATACGTTCCTAGAAATCACTAAAGTAATTTTGTAACTCTCTTGCCTGTCCTTCTGGAGGCTTTTGTCCTTCCGGAGGCATTAGGGAGAGTTTCTGTATCTATGAGCTAACCAGTTCTCTTCTAGATATAGCAGATTTACCAGTCTGCCACTTCTTAAAGCTGTTAGTAGCTGGACTATGGGATTTATACAATTGAAAGTGAAACTTCAGGCATGCGTGTGCCTCTTGAGTTCGAGAATGTCTTGTATTGCATTTCAGAAAATGACTGTAAATTTCTAAACACTTGAAAAACAGGATGGTCTGAATTTTTACCCTGAAGTTCCTGCAAAATCAACAGTTCTGCTGTTGTGAATGCACAGAACTGCTAAAGCAAGTCCTAGGTTACCTTGCACCTAGAACCTATTCAGTCAGTAACTGAAGCCCTTATAAAGCCAAGTAAAGACAAAAGAAAAGTGGTTTGAGCATGTTTGCAGCAGGAGGAAAAAAGGAGGTTCAGCACAAAGCACAACAACACAGGCTCCTTCAATTGGAAGATAAATGTGTCCATATTAGTTATACCAAGTGCTGGGACAGGCTGTATGACAAGTTGCAGGAACCTTGTGGTGCTGGTGAGCAAGATGTGTTGTCCAGGCAGGCAAGGCCACTGTAGAAGAGTTCCAGTTGGCCTTTGAAAAGAAAATGGCAGGGAATGCACTGCAGGCTACCAGAGCAATTTCATGATCTACCTGTTACAGAGGGCCCTTTGGAAAGAAAAAAGTCAGTATGAAGTTGATGACAATCCATGAGAATTTCCTCGTGGTCATGTCTGGATACCAGACATAGGAGAACATTCAGCCAGGAATTATGTAGATCTGTGGTAAATATTGTCATCTCTCTTACGGGGTTAGGATCTAGGTTCTGTACCTTTCTGAATATAATTCTAGCCATTACCTGCTGAAACCGTGAGAAATGTAAGGCTGGTGTGTCTGAGGAGATAGTCCTAAAGAGAAACAATGGCTTACTGTCTCAGTGCTTAAAGATGCTGGGGAGGGGAGGATGCTTGTCCCTGAATATACAATTTATTTAATGCTACAGAATTCAGTTATTCACACAACCTTTTATTCAAGTGCTTCCTGCTGGCTGCTTTTGATGTTAATCTGCTTGTTGGGCTTGATGTTGCGAGGGACAGTCTTACCTGTCATTCTTTGCCCACACTTTGACCAAACTGGGGTTTTAAGATGGGGGCTTTGACCAAACCAGAATATTAAGACAGGACTTTCTGATTTTTTATGAGGATATTTGCAAATAGCTGATGGTCCCTAAATTACTATGACTATTTTTATATATTTATTAAAAATATTAGAACAGAAGAGCTTGGCTCAGGATAGAAGAAACTCTCATGAGCCATCTGTTCAGATTACGATCTCCACCCTTACTTAATCTCCTTGAAAATATGCTTTTTGGGAAGCTGAAGGAAACTTGTGGAAATCAAGAACTCTTTGATTTTGAAAAAAGAGATTTTCCAGGACAAGAAAATGGTTATACTTTCCTCAGAGTTGTAGGTAACCATTATTTAAAACTTAGCAACGTATAATTCATCCATCACTTGGGCTTAATTTAACCTCTGTGATAAAGTCTTTGTGCACATATGTGTGCATGCCTACCTATGATGGATGGCAAGTAGGGTGGCAATACGACGTGCTGAGGCAGAACGCACCAAATTTAGAAGAATAGCATAACATCTTTCTTAAATTCAGCATTAGCTTCTTTTTTTTTGTTATTTGTTTGTTTGGTTGGTTTTTTTGGGGTTTTTTTTTTTTTGTTGGGGGGAAGGGGGTGTTGCAGGGGCTGAAGGGAACCAAGGGATGAGCCATAGCTCATTTATTACTTTCATTTTAATGCTTTTGCTACTCTTACACCATTCTAAGGGATGAATTGTGGCATATACATGCTTTGTCTAATTTATCAATAATAGAAAGAATTGTTGTTTCTTAATTTCTTCAGTTCTAGTCCTGTTTCAGCACTGGTATATGATTTTGCTTGGTTTTTCTTCCCAGTCTTTACTGAAGTTACCCCTTCTTGAAATCAACCACAGAAATAGTTATCTCTAGTAATGGTAACCAGAGAAATACTTAATTTCAGGTTACTACACAACTCATCCTCTGTTTTTCTTTTTTTTTTTCCCCTTTTTTCTTGAAATTAAACTGGTAAAAACTAATTTAGTTATAAGTGAAACAGCAGTTTGTTGCTATAGATTTGGAGTTCTATAGCGTGATTTCATTGGTGCCATGTTTTCCTGATAGATTCAGATCTTTTGTGTGATACACCCATGGTAATCAAATTAAGAAATCACTTAGTCAGGTTGAAACATTTTTCTGTTTCATGTACGGTGGAATATTTCTCCTTGATTGTTTACTACTTCAATTTAAGGAACTATATTTGTAGCATACTAAAAATACCACCAAGATATAAATGATATGAAATTATTTTATTAAAGAATTTGATTTCATAAAAAAATAGTATTCTGTAGCACTAGTAGTAAAATTTATTTTTCTCCATATAAAGGCTCATTTATTTTTATAGCAATTTGATGACACATCTGCTTGCTTTATTCAGCTGAAAAGAAAATGTTGGTTCTTGGTGTTTTGTAAAATTGCTTTGTTAAATTATTTTCAAAATCGTTCAACTTTTAACAAATGACATTTGATACTAACATTGGAAAGCAATTTCAGCTAATTAAGTAGATCCTTCTATAAACCATTGGAACATTAAGATGACAAACTGTTCATTCAGGATTATTTTAATTGGTACAATTATTGTAATTTTGTTGCAATTATGTGTTGAGCTAAAAGCTTTTGTTTAAATCATTTGAAGGATTTTTTGTTAATATACATAAGTAAGAAGAAAAGAAGTAAAATAAAAACAGAAGATAAGCATTATCTGTTTACTTTTTCATTACAGTGCTTTAGACAAGTATCTATTGAATTATTCTTTTAGAAAAGTATGTTACATGCTTTCAGCAAATCTGTAGAAATTTTAAATGTTAAAATTGAGCAAGATCATTGAAATGTAACTTTTCTCGAAGGTTATTATGTTAATTCCAGTTTTGACACTGTTTAAATACCTTTTAAGAAAAAAGGTGAAATGAACTTTTGAGGGATTTGTGAGTTGCTTAATGCCTATTGATGTATTAATTTAAGAAGTGTAGCTATTTAGTGATTATAGAAATTAAAAATGAAAAAGCCATGGAAGGTGCCACATTCATCACTCTGATTATAATGTTCTCTGCAATCATCTTTGCCCAGGCCAGGTTTAAATAAATCACTTCCTTTAAGTAGACAATTTAGTATTCTTGTAGACCTCACAGTGGGGCATTACTTCTAAAATATTTAACCTGCTTTTTGTTTTTCCATTTGCTTTTATTGCCTCTTACTTAAAATACAGGGCACATAAAGTTATGTTTCTTACTGTGCTAATAGTGTGGTCTCAGTGTTAAAAGGCAATGTACCAGTTGAGTAGTAGGTGGTTGATGCCCACCTTTTTTAAAATTCTTTTGCCTTTTGTAATTCAAATAGCACTGCAAAGCTGTGAATGAATCTGGGCATTTGTAACTGCTTTAACACTTTATTTTAATCGTAAAGAATGCCAGAGAGTTGTTTAAAGAACAGAACTTTTTAATATGGCTCCATGACAGTGAGTGATATTGGGTGTGGGAGATTAGTTTAATAAATATCAATCTTTTAAGCATCGGAATGTTTTTTTTCTTTGTGAAATGATCAAAAGCAGGAACACCGAGGAGAGGCGGTTTATCTGCAGATACTTGAATTGAATAGAATCAGTTTTGCGAAGCAAGCTTTCTTGAATACCTATGGTAATAGGAGTTTTTAAATAGCTATTGCATCTGTTCAGTGAAGTCTTTTCTGCTTAATATGCGCTGAGGGGGCTTGAATTTTTGTCTACATAGATATATCAAACTATAGCTTTCTCTTTCTTTGGTCTTTATTAAGATAAAGCATTTATTCCCTTATGTTATAGTATTGGGTGTGTGATGGCTTTTTATTCCTGTCTTTATACGAATGGGCTTATAAGTGAATGTTCTTTATCAGTGTCCAAATGACCTGTTGCAATTTTCAGTTTGAGAGAATATTTGCAGCACAGTTTACTGATATGTTGATAGTACTGCAAAGTTCCTGGAGCGATTTGTGTGAGAGCTTTTAACACTGTCACTATACTGACCAGATATGAGAAGAGTAGGATAAGTAACTTCAGAGCAAAGCGTAGTATTAGTAGGATTTGATTATTAGGTATTAGAGATCAGATGTCTAATTAGCAGACTGTTAATCTTCACAATTTCATATTGCATTCCATAGTGGCCCAGATTTTCTAGTTTTGTGTTTCTCAGTATCAAACCTCTAGAAAAATTTTTTTCTCATTTTTAATGACAAATTATTTCATTATTTTAAGCAACATTTTTGACTTGTACTGTATTGAGAGGAAAAATTAAAAAGCACATGATAGATAAAACATGACATGCCTTCATGCTTATGCCTTCTGTTGCTCTATTATTTAATAGCAATTAATTAAGTCATTTGCTTTTTATGGAGTGAAAAAGTTAAATGACTCTTGTCCATGCAGTTGCTTGCTCCTGTAAAACACACAAGGAAAAAAAGTTAGATGTGCAAAGATTAATTTGAAGCATTTCTTTGTTTTCACCTTCAGGGAGAGAGGTTTGGAAAGAGCAGGGAGAATGGCCCTTCAGGGTATGAGGGCTTGTAGAGAAGTCAACCTTCCAGCAGTCTGGGAGCAGCAGGGCAGGCTGCTCCATGAGAGAGAGTGAGCTGGGAGCAAGGCAGGCACGGCATTGTGAGCAAGAGGTGCAGTCCCACAGTAGCCAAAGGGGAAAATCGGAGCAGCTGCGGTGACGGTAACCAGGGACAGCAAACAGCCCTGTGCTGTGTAGCCACAAGGCACAGGGCAAGGCAGGAAGTTAAGGCAGTGATCAAGGTCAAGACCAAAGGTACATAGATGTAGCTCGGAGGAGGACCAAGGGCAAAGATCTGAGCTTGAATGCTGTTCTTAACTCAGGCAAGAGAGCCCTCCAGTGAGACTTCTCACAGCTCTTGTCACCACAGCCTGGTCACTCAGCTGCAGTGTCAGAGCCAGCCTTGAGCACATGCCCCAGAAACCCTGGCTGGGGGAAGAGGTAGGTAAATCCTGTTGGCATATTCCAGGGCCTGACATAACCGATGGCATAGGCAGTGTGGGCACCTCCAGGGCGGATGAAGGTGGTTGATTTTGGCTGTTGCCATTTTGCCACCACCTAGCAGGGTAGTGAAGTAGATGGTCAGTAGATGGGCTGCCATGTGTAGCCCGACAGCTTAGCACCTTCCTCTGAGCTATGCTGGCAACATTCAGTGCTGGACACACTCTCAGACCATGGTGGTTATTTTCTAAGTCAGTCATGGAAGTACAAGGTGAACGTAATTAGGACAAATTTGAATCTAATTTACAGTCTTTTGAATGGATGATAAGATGATGTGCCTCTGTGTACTTGTACTAAGTTATCTGTAATTGAGGAAAAAGCCAGAAATAATTTATCATTGTTGGAATATAACTTACTCCACAATGAAAGCAGTTTTTAATTTCAGCTGCTCATGGGAAAGAGATATGAAGAGTAGTGGAATGAATTTCTAAGGTTCACTTCAGTCAGTGTAATGTTTTGTTTTAGCCTCATTCCTCTTAAATTCAAGTAGTTTCTTCTGGAAACAGACAGTCTGTAACCCTGACACTTTTCGATGTTTCTGATCTAAAAAATAATTCTTTTGCTTCAGAAATCTAGCCCCAAAATGAAAATAGTGTGTTCACGGTGCTTTATTTTTAGATCTGCATGCTTATATTTTAGAAAAAGTAACTCCTAAAGTGCTTTAAATGCTAACCTTTTATTTTTTTATCTGAGAAGTGCAGGCACGTATGGTTTTTGTGGCTCTTTGCCAAAAGATTATCATTTACATAAATATTTCTTTCAAAGGCGTAGTTTAAGACATTGAGCTCAGGAGGTTAGAATAGGGACTTCAATCTGCACACCAGCAGTGGGCTATTGGCTTCTGAACAGTAGCTTTGTTCGTCGTATTCGGAACACTGTTCCCATTCAGACTTCAGTAGAGCTGGCATTAAAAATCAGCTAATTTGTTTCATGTGATTCATCAGCTGTGTGTTTTATTTAAATCTATGTCACATTCTCTTTTGGCTTTTTATTTTGTAGATTGAAATGTTGAAGTAGGCCACTCTTTAACTCTTCAGTTCCTGACTTGAAAAGTGACTTAATTTTTACTTTTCCAGTGTTGAACTCCCGTCTAAAATACTTACAGTAAATATATATAACTAATATATATAACTAAAGTGTGCATTAAGGATCTTGGTTTTTTTCACCATCTGATGTTTGATTTAAAACATACACATTTACAGTCAGTTTAGTTGTCATTTTATATAAGGCAAAATAGAACAACCTAAGGTACTAGCTAAATATTAGTGTAAAATATGCATTTCTCAGATTCTGTGGAGTATACAAGTGTTACTTTGATACTGCCAATGTTCTTATTTTGTCTTTTGGACCTTCACTCCTTGAGGTTAGGACTACTTTCAGCTTCTATTAGATTTCTTTAAACTCTGCCAGAGAACGAACTGTTCCCATTTTTTGAAATTGTAACCTTTGAGTGTCAAGTTTGTCTTCTCACAGAAGCACCACCTTTTATTCTCTTAAGGCTGGAGTCTCTGAATTCTTACATACATTGAACTTCCCTGAAGTGGATAATCCAACTGCCATCTGGACCATGTCTCATAGTGATTTGCAGAATCAAAACCTTTGTTAGAATAGGCTACTGTTGCTTTTGTCCTTTATATTTGTTACATTTTTCCTGTGCTATAAAGTAATCTCTCACTGTAAATGAAGTTATTCACAGACACTGTTTATGACAGCATGGTATGGCAGTATTCTCTGTCTGTTAGGTACATGGTCCATTTAGATGTTTTCTGGTAAAATTTATAGGAATTTGTTAATTCTGCTCTTAGTATATGGCAATAATGTCTTAAAAGATCAGATTGAAAGATCAACACAGCTGAAAAACATTTTTAATGTGATGAAGTTGCACTTACTTCAAGCATGTAACATTGATTCTCAATTCTTTTATTTTTCTTAACATTAAATGCTAAGTATTCTGTGTAAATCTGCCACTTTTGTCTCTGGAATAATCCCATGGTACATAAAATTCTGCTCTTTGTGGAGGATCTGAAAATAAAGATAAAAAAAAGATTGTTGCTTTTAAAAAGCAAATTGTGAAATAGGGTAAGATTGTTCAGCTAATGGTAGACTTAGGTCATTAGCTCTATTAAAAATACAATTCAATTACAACCAGTTGGGAGTTTCTTTTAAGTGTTTATGTTTTTTTCTTTTCATAGACACAATGTGAGTGTGAATTTATTTAATGTGAGAGATTTCTGGTGTACTGATGGTTTACTGAGTGCCCATGAGTCTCCTTCCTCCCTTCCCATCCATGCATCAGTGCACTCATTTCCTCCATGGCAGCATTGGTAGTTGCCTTAGCTCTTTTAGTTGTCCAGTAGTCAGAGAAAACACTCACACTTCCTTTGTTGTATGCTATCTTCTTCTCTTTAGCAAGTTACAGCAGCTCACAGAGCAGCCAACGTATCTAGGCTGTTGCCCTTTATCATGGAGCTGTAGTCTTAGTATGTCTTTGAAAAGAGCCATTAAAAATAATAATTAATTTTATATTTATATGAAGTTTTTTTGTTTTTTCTCCTCATGATTTTTTTCTATTTTTACTTTATGTACGGTGTGATTACTTCACTGGTATCCATACAGAGTGCTGTCACAGTCACTGGTAACTGTGTTCACCATTCTCAGTGCATTCTTTCACTGTTTGCATTTTTATTATGCTGGGTGTGAGAAATAATTTTCATTTTAGTAATCTTTAATTTAGATTATAATTTCTCATTTGATATGAGATACCAGTACTATGAGATGAAACATCAGATAAGATAGGTCCATCTGACTGACAACGTCAGCCTCTATCACTTGCTTGGTAGGAGCTTTTCATAAACTTCCACAAGACTAACAGTTAATCCTTCTGCTTGTTCCTTCCTGAAACTCTCATTTATACTAGTGTTCACAGAACCCCCACTGTTGCTTGACAATAGTCATAATGCATGAATAGTTCGTTACATTGATCATGTCTCCTGGTTTTGTTGTTTTCATTTGTTTGCGGCTTTTTCTTAGAAGGTGCACTACTTGAAAGCAGGTAGTTGTTTTCTTACTTTTTACAGGGGATGCAAAGTTAGATTTTGATCAACTTCTGAGATGCCTGTTCCTGTTACAAAAAGTTAGTTTAAAAATGAGATTGTTTTTACCATGGATTTTCTGATTTGCGTATAGGAATTTGAATAGATGTTTGAGGTTAAAGTTGACAGATGTTAACTTCCCCTTACTTTGGATTTGACATTACTGATGTATGGCTTCTTTGACATTTCTCTGAAGCATACCCTTAGTTCAGATTATTCAGCAGTTTGAGGTTTTTTGCATATTAGAAAACACTACATTGATCTTTCTGCAGACAGTGCAGCTCTTTACGGGTTCTCTTATTTTTCAGAGGACAGGGAGAATGGGTGCAAGTGTACTAATATTTCACCCTAGACTATCACTTTGTAAACTGAAGTCATACTCTAATAAATATAGTTTATGATTGTAGTGGTTTGAGTTCGCCAATCTAATTTTTGTGTAATGGTTCTAGCTCAGGCCTATTATTCGGAACATTTCCCTCTGTAAGATAAGGATTAGGAGAAGCAAAGCAGGCTCAAACTTTAAAGAATATAAAGAAAGTTTTATTAACAGAACTAAAAGGGGAAAAAAACCAAAACAAATAATAAGAATTAGATTAAACCTTCAGAAAACCTCTCCTCCCCCCAAACTTCTCTTTCAGATATTTCCCCACTGACGATGCAAAGACACAAAACCTTATGTGTTTCAGTCAGTTTACCACCTCTAGAATAACTTTTCTTCAGTTCACTTAGGGAGAGGACTTTCTCTCTTTTATCATACCGTGGAGATTCTTCCACAAGAAAACAATGCTCTCGGGGCTTCAACATCACAGTGAATCAGCTGCCCGGGGTTAACAGCATCTGACCCCTGTGAAAGTCCTTCCCACACCTTGCAGCCTTCCCACAGCTGCTTTAGTGGGCCATGTCAATTTATGGGGTACAGTTTTAAGGATGAGCTGTTCTAATACAAAACAGAAGTTCTCTCATCTCTCTGAAGTCATCTTCATCTCTGGGAGAAAAGGTCCTCTTCTCTATCCATCCCCCGGGGCAAGGGTTTCCTCATTTCTCTCTCTCTCTCTTTCCCCCCGTTCAAGCTTCTCCTTTAATTGCGACCTCTACATCTGCTTACTACTTAAGCATAAATACCTTTACCCATGACTACTGTTAGAACGCTCCAAATCCCCCCATAAAATGTCCTGAGTTACAGGAAACAGTCTGATGGATCAATCACCCATCCTCCATAGCTTCACAAGAGAATTTCAGCCCCAGCGCTAGGGCATCTCCTCATTCTCCTCCCATCTGGTTCAGCTCTCCTTCTTCACTGACTTCAGTGTCTTGGCTTCTCTTACAAGTTTTCACCCCTTTCTCTGACTCGGGAGAGAATCGGTGTCTGGAGGGTTAATCCTGCCCCGGGCTGGTGGAGGGTCGTGGGATCTCAGCCCGGCAGCGGCCGGAGGGGGGAGGAGGGAGAGGGAAGGGGGGGCACTCTCCACCGTGCCGGCTGCATCAAGACCTTAAGCGAGGGGGACTGCTGGAGGCGGCTGGAGTGGGGGGGGCGTGGAGCTCAACCTGGCCCACGCCTGGAGCGGTGGGGGACTGGGCTGAGCCCACCGGCCTGAGGCCGGGGAGGGCTCGGCTCAGCAGATGGAGAAAGAGGANACAAGTTTTCACCCCTTTCTCTGACTCGGGAGAGAATCGGTGTCTGGAGGGTTAATCCTGCCCCGGGCTGGTGGAGGGTCGTGGGATCTCAGCCCGGCAGCGGCCGGAGGGGGGAGGAGGGAGAGGGAAGGGGGGGCACTCTCCACCGTGCCGGCTGCATCAAGACCTTAAGCGAGGGGGACTGCTGGAGGCGGCCGGAGTGGGGGGGGCGTGGAGCTCAACCTGGCCCACGCCTGGAGCGGTGGGGGACTGGGCTGAGCCCACCGGCCTGAGGCCGGGGAGGGCTCGGCTCAGCAGATGGAGAAAGAGGACCAGGCCTGGCCCTTTAGGGGAGAGGGGGGGCCAGCCAGGCCTGGCCCAGAGGCCTGGCCTGGCAGGGACCCTTTCTCTTCCCTGTTACCTATTCAAATGCTGGAAGCCAAAGAGGAAGTTTCAGGTGTCCAAACTCCCTAAATATTTGACCTTGCAGAGGGTGTATCTTAGATATCATTGGCCCATGACACCCTGTCATGTCCAAAGGACCTGGCAGGGTGAAATTCACCTAGCAACCTGTCAACCCATGACATGATGTATCTAATTTCATCCCCCAGAATTTCAAAGAATATTCCTACAACTAAAGATGTTGAACCTCTACTTGAAATTGATTCAGATATCCGGAACTTTGAAGTATTTTTGTCCTCACGAACACCTGTTCTTGTTGCACGTGATGTAAGAACCTTTTTGCCTTGTACTGTGAACTTGGATCCCAAGCTGCGAGAAATCATTGCAGGTGAGTATGCTTTCAAATAAATGGAAAATGGCAAATCTGTTATTTATTTTAAGGAGAGCTACTTGGCATTTCACACAGAAACTCACCTGTTCATCAAATCATACCTGCAGACTGTCTGATTTGACTTCAGTAAGAGGCCATTCAGTTTTGCTTAATAGTTTTGCTGTAACAGCCAGGCCATACTAGACTAAAACTACTCTTTTGGAGGGGGAGGTCCACTGTTCTTGCTTTGCAGAGTGCTTTAGGAGATGGAGGAAACCAATACACACAATGATATTTTAGTAGAAGAGATGCAAGTTGACTTCAGATCTTGTTAACAATTTTGAAAATATATGTAAAACCCTGTAGAAATGAAGTCAGTGAAACAAAGTCTTCTCCAGGCTGAAGAACCCCAACTCTGTCAGCCTTTCCTCATAGGAGAGGTGTTCCTTAGAATCTTATAATGGCTTGGGTTGGAAGGGACCTTAAAGATGATCTAGTTCCAGGCCCCCTGCCATGGGCAGGGACACCGTTCACTAGACTGAAATTTGACATTCTTCTTCATGTTCTACTTGATGAGTTCTGATTGAAGTTAAATACACAAAAATGTACTGTAATGAATTGGCAAACAAATAAAAACTTTTCCAAATACTTTAAGCAAAATCTCATTCTTGTTACTTATTTATTTTTCAGATGTTCGTGCTGCAAGAGATCAGATGAATATTGGAGGACTTCCTTATCCCACCTTGCCTCTACATGAGGCACCTGCTAGAGCAACATCTCTGTTCAGTCAGCCTTCCTCAGCTTGCTCTTCTACAACCTCTTTCAATGGGCCTTTCAATGGTGGCGTTTTATCCCCACAGCCTCACAGCAGTTACTATAGTGGTATGACAGGACCTCAGCATCCATTTTACAATCGGGTAAATAATCGAGATCCAATTAACATTCTTCTGATTTAGTCTGGTAATACTGCAGATGTCATCTATTAAATATTAAAATACCCATGCAAGTTTTATTTAGGAGTGGAGAAAAGTCCAAAAGCTGACAAATTTCGCAGTAATGTTCAGTCACTGTTGTCTGGGGAAGAAACATGGTGAATTGCATCAGAAAAGCAAATTAAAAAGGGGAAAAATAATTTTGAGACACTGCTCAAATTTTTTTTTTCCTTCTGTTTTTATTTTTTTGGGTAAACTGTGCTCAGTTGTTCACATGCTCACAGGCATTGGAAGGGATCTTGTCTTTTTATGGTGAACTTTTGTTGAAACATACAGAAACTCAAGAGGGGAGCTACATTATAAGAATGTACGTCTGTCTTCCCTTTTGTCTCTTTTTAAAGTCATTCTGGGATCTTTTCCCTAAGCTGGTGTTGTACTAGTTCAAAGGAATTAACATGAATTGCATAAAACATACATTTTTGAGCTATCTGTGGGCCTCAGAAAACATAGTCCTGGGAATGGCTCACATGAAAATTGAATGAAGTGCTTTACTGTATAGTCGAATAGAGTCTAAACTTTCTGGTTTTGTGGGATGTATTCAGTATTTTTAAACTTTATTTTTCACTTTTTTTTTTCTGCAGTACTATAATGGAAAAACCACAGATAACTGATATAAGTTGTAGCTTACTTCTATATACAGGAAATAGCCTCAACATTAAGTAGATTTGACTGTAGATAAACATATAACCTAGTAAGGTGAAAAGTAAATTGACTTATTCCTAAATCAATGTTTGTTAACCAAGGCAAAAAAATGTATATGTAGGCCAGCATTTTTTAAGTTATCTATTCGAAAATTATTTTTATATACCTTCAAGACAGTGACAGTATGCTGTTTTGTTGACAATAACGTAAAATAACATGTATTTTGAAGTAGTCCAACACTGGTAAATGCTTGACACACGAATATTTGTGCTGATACTAACTCAGCTTAATCCAAGTAGGTGTTTCATTGGAAGCCTGATTTTTGTGTCTGTTTTGCCCTGTTTTGTGTTACTGTACATGACAAGGTTTAAAGTCAGGGATGATAAACTGTTGAAACCTGTATGGGGGCTCCAAAAAGCATTAGAGAAGCAATTATTGGCGAGTCATAAGCTGTTCTTAAAATGAGTTTATTTGTTCATTTGTGTTGAGGCTTACGGGCATGCTTACTTTTTTTGCCTGCTGAAGACTAAAATACTTCAATTTTGGCCTTTCTCTCTGGAATTTTATGCTGTCCTTCTAAAGTATAATTGGTTTTAGTCTGTCATTTAATAAATATTGTCAGAGAACTGTATTCATTACTTTGGACTCATGAAGGTACTGTCATGATTACCACATACTGAGATAAGTGATGAGACGCTTTTAAAAGTAGAAAATTCATCCTGAAAAACTGTTTCCTTCAGCATTTTCAATCATAATTTATTTCTCAGGTTTTTGTAAAAATGGTGTTTAAAAAAAAGAATAGCAGCTGAAGTATAGACTCACCCCAGTAGAAGTTTCTGAGAGAGGTCTTGGATAGTGGTATGATGCAACACAATGGAGTCAAATACTTCTGTGGAAATGACTGGATTTTATTCAAAAACACTCTCAGTTCTGCAGATATATGCCATATTCTGACCAGTAAATGGTTCCTGTCCTGTTGTCTTTAAGCATTCATTTATGCTTAAGAAAAAAACCCTTAAGCTGTTGGGGAAAACACTCTTCATTTTTGGGAAATACAATTTTTTTTTTATTATGTATGTTTCTTCTTTTTTTTTTTTTTTTAGATTCTCCTATGCTAGGGACCTGGAACTTCCAGTGATGTAATTTATTAATTTTTGGTTTAAAACCCAGTTCTCCCTCTGGTTAGCTGTAAAGGGAAGATTATGGGCCCATTTAGAAGCTCTTCAATTTAGCACTCTGGCTCTCAGTATAGGGCTGTGCTGGACAGATACTGCTTATCGTTGTCTAATGGCCTGGCTAAAAGCTGAATTCAAGTTCAACTTCTCAAAATTGGTGCTCTCATAGATCATTGTGGAGATGATGTTTCTTACAGGGAAGGTCAGAGCAGTAGGCAAGTCTAATTGGGATTTCCTGGGTGGGAATGAGAAATTACGATATGTGAATACTTTTTTTTTTTTTACAAAAGAGGAGAAAACTCTTTGTTATCTTGAAAAAATGATGTTTTGCTACATCCGTTAAGCTTTGTAGGCTATCTGCAGACTTGAAGAGCAACTCTACACTGGTTTATGCCCAATATATATTTATGTTGATCTCATGTTTTTATGATACCTATATTGTACTTCAAATGAAGATTGAGTCTGTAGTGCCTGGCCTGTAATGGAGAATTAATCCCACAGTTGGGAAACAGTGGAGTAGCTGAAATGGGCTCAGAGGTTGATTAGAAATTATGAGCGAACTGTGGGATAATTGCATTAGTGGACAGATTTTTTCCATTGCTTTGTACTTTGATGTCATGCAACCAGCGAGCTCTCCGTGTGTTTCAGAGAAGAGGCTCTGCAGTGAGAGCTGGGCACTTGAATGCAGTTTGATCGTTAAGCATTTCGTGCTTGGGGGTTTTCCACATGGTTTAAGCTGTTAGTGGAAAAGCGAGGCATTAAATTATTCTGTGGTATTTTCTGGAAATTAATCTCTCTTTAAAAAAAAAGTTCCTATTATTTGTAGAATGTGTCTTATGACAGTGGAATAGTTTTAATTCAGTGAACTTT
The DNA here is from genome assembly GCA_013397755.1 of Cnemophilus loriae. Taxonomy (NCBI): domain Eukaryota; kingdom Metazoa; phylum Chordata; class Aves; order Passeriformes; family Corvidae; genus Cnemophilus; species Cnemophilus loriae. The sequence continues at coordinate 2,193,082 of VZTF01006238.1, read as the reverse complement.
TCTGCATCATTCTATACAAGCCACATAATATAAGACACAGGCTAGGTAACCAAATTTCCCCATTTAGACTAATGGTTACAATGCATATTGTGTAACTTCGTATGTTGGAAGACCATATGAAATTTTTGTGGTAATTGTGTGAAAGTGTTCAGAGTCTCCCTCTAGCAGCTAAGAATATGGAACCATTTTTATTTTCCATAAAGTGCTCAAGGTTGTAGCATATGCTGTCTACATAAATTATATACTCAGAAATTAAACTTGAATTTCTCAGTTCATTTAGAGCTGCTTTTAAGTCCTTATTGGCAAATCTAAAGTTGAATATTTCAACAAATTTTACTCCTTCTCATAGATTCTCCCTTGAGTCATAGCATTATTTACTCTCTACTGAATTTGGTGCAGTAGACTAATCAGAATCTTGTCATGTGCAGAAACACAAATCAGATAATATGTTCTCTTGTGAAATATTTGGATAATACAATTTTGAAAATGCTACGTATAGAAACATCAGAAATCAGTAATACAGCCATTGTTTTGAGATTTCTTTCAGATTTTTATGGTGTTTTGTTGGTTTTTAGTTGGTTTTGTTGGTTTTTTTTTTATTTTGGGAGTTTTATTAAGAACTGGGCAATGAGTTGAAAGCAAGGAGTGCTGTAATTCTGCTTTTCCTGAAGTGTAGATTAACACTGTCCCTTAAAATGGTATTTGTATTGAACAACATACATTAATGTGTTTCCAACAAAACAAAGCTCAAATACTGTCTACTGTAAGCATCTATTCATATGTTTATAAAATCTAGCATTTGTGGAGGCCCCCAGGTTGGGTGCCACAGATATGGGAAGTTCTAGTGATGCTATTATGTATCACACATTTTGTTTATTTGGTACAATTGTCTTGGCTATTAGGAATGATTGAAAGTTCTACTAAGTATCTGATACTGAGTTTAGAAGGTCAGAGAGTGAAATTGTCAGAATTATCCTTAAATTATCCTTTTCCCATATTGAAAACAGATGTTAGAGTGTGCTACCAAAACCATTCTGACTCTGTTCCTCCAGAAAACCATACCAGAGCACCTGTTGACTTGGAGGAAAAAAAGGGGGTCAGTTGCTGAGGGATTTTGAAGAACTCACTCCAGAGCTTTCGATTTAATTCCGTGCAATGGTTCAATGCAAAAAGTAAAGAAAGCTATTAGTAATTGCTCTTTTTTACTTTATGAAACTCAACTAGAGGATGTGTTTTGTTGTAATGATTTTTATTTTATTATTACATTTTGATTTGTGTAATTGTTTGTCCCTTTTTTGTTACACCTTTTTTTTTCCATAGCCATTCTTTGCCCCATATCTTTACATGCCAAGGTATTACCCTGGCAGTTCTCATCTCATCTCACGTCCACCACTAAAAACGAGTTTGTCCAGAGATCAGAACAATGGCCTAGTAAGTATTTTGAAGGGTAATTCAAATACTAACCTAGACAATAAATATAGTGAGTAATGAAAATGAAGGTTATTAATGATGATTCTCTGTTAGACAAGTATAAGCTTTATATTATAAATATTTTAAGCAAAGGTGTTATTAACATGTAATGTAAATGTATTTTGTTTTAACTTTAGAAATTCCTCACAGAGGAAAACCAATTCTAGCATTTATGTATAAAGATTAGAGGAGAATGACCTGTGATACTGGCAAAAAATATATTAATGAAGATGCCAACTGTACTATAGTACCAAAATATATTTAGTGATATAAGAAAATGAGTGCTACTTGTAAATATATGTTCAATTCTTTTTAATAATATGTCACAAATTCTTTGTATCTGGAGAAGATAAAATTACATCATTTAATGTTGTAAACAATGCTAGAAACTGGAAGGTCAAATTAAAATGTTAAAAGAAATATTTTAAATATTTAAATAAAACAAAATACATTTTATCTTGAGTGTTTTTGCAAGTACATATAATTCAACTTTACCCATTAGAAGGGCAGAACAAGCAGACTTTTCTAGCTTCCTATAGAATAATAAATTTCCTTTTTAACAGTATTTATTTTACTGACAGATGTCTGTTCAAATGGAATTATGAACTAAGGGAAGATAAAAAAGTAAAAGCCTCACTTGTCGGTCACTTTAATTCTAGGGTATTGATACAATGAGCAGGGCTGTTAAAAGGTGGTAATAGCTTTAATTGCTTAAAGAAAACAAATGTGTTTCTATTGAATTGTGTATTATTATGAGATCATTCTCATTCACTGTTTACTTCATGATTTTTGTTGAACCCTTGATCATTTTACCCAAACCATAATATTTTGTTGTTGTTAGGATGTTATCAAGGAGGATGCTGATGAGGGGCTTCCTTCACCCACAGACCCCTCAATGGTAAATGAGTAGTCATGTGGTGTGGAAATTTTAGCATCTCATTGCTTTTTCAGCAGTAATGAGTCTGCATTAATCATAACTGCAGTTCACTAACACTGCATCAGTGGCTTTGGTGGGCAAATAGAGTAGTTGAAAACTAATGTAGTTTGTGAATGAATTTAAGACCTAATATTTCACTTGTAAGATGTACTCTGTTTTCCCCTGTAGTTTTCCCCTTGCCTTTCTCAGTAGCTGTGGTGAGCTTTCAGTAAAGTGTCGTGGTAGCTAAACAGAGCGTAGAATGACAGCTGGTCATTCAGTGCTTAAGTTTTAGAAGTAATTGTGTTTTTCTGCTTCGGTCAACTCTCTTGCCCGAACCCTACTTCTTTAGTTGGTGACATAAAGCTATTGGAGGTAACACAGTATAAGGCAACTTTGATAGAAATGGAAAAATAAAACATTGCTGGTCATAAGCTTATTCTTGAGCCAGAATGTTAACAACTACCTTTTCCATTACTTGTTTTGTTTTATCCTAAGTATTCATACAAAGATGTCATCTTTATGGTATATGTTTTAACTCTAATTATGGTAATCATGATTTATACCAAAACAAAGAGGTTAATATGACTGCCATGATTCTCTTAATATTTGCTGCCAATAGTTGCTGGCAACAGTTATAGTTTGATTGCATTTATTTTTCTTTTAGCAAATCATTGCAAAAATGTCTTTCTACTGTTGTGCAATGAAAAAAAAAAAATCAAACCCCACACAGGTTCCAAACTGTGTTTAACTGTACATAACTTTCACTGAGGAACCACGTATGTGCAGTGCAATGGAAAAGATACACTAAAGTTCTGTCTCCCAAGTCATTTGCTACCTTGTGGGAAGGGATGACTTTGGAGTAATTTTTCCTTTGGAGATGCTGATGCCGTCCTTGTGTTTGATTCCTTATCTCAGTATCCCATTCTTTTCCCAGACCTTTGAGACTTGTCAGTGCAAGGAGAATTAAGGACTTTCTCAAAAGTATTAGCGTGATGGCTGAAGAGTGTTTCCCCCTGTGAGTGTGAGAAGGGACACAAGCCTGGAAAAGTGGGATTTAGTCTTGGGGCAAAGTAATGAATGAGTTCCAGCGAAAGAACTGGAACTGGGTGCTCTTCTGCTTGCTGCTCTGAGTGTGTATCTTAAAGCACATTTAGGCTGTAGCTTCAAACAGCAATTTAAAAGACTCCTTAAGTTAAGTAACCTATTGCCTCTAAGTAAGAAAATACAGGAATTAAAACATTAAAAAGAAACTCCCTTTGAGATAATGATAATGGAAGATTTTGTTAGATCTGTTTTTTAATTTACTTTATACTATTGTGAGTCTATGTAGTGCAGCATATCAGATCATATACTTTTCTAAAACTTAGCAATATTTAACCTGTGGTGTAAATCTAAAACTTTGAATGTTTTTTTAAAGTCTCTTGGGAAGTTGACAAGAAGGCTGTTAGTCAGGATATGATATGTGATGTCTTATCAGGGTTTCCTCTACTCTAAATCCACTTCTTTTGTCAGCTTTACTGAATTTTCTATGAAAGGAAACAATATTATATTTGTGTTATGTGCTACAATTATCTGTAGATGATGGGTACAATAACTTCATCCAGCTCTTTAGGTAGCTCTTCATTGATGGGTCGTTGCTACTGTATAAATGATACAGGTTATTAAATGGTTTGGTGCATGCAAAGTAATTAAATAAACTAAAAAAACTGCACAAAGTAGTTAATGAACACCAAGATGTGTAATTGGTTTGGTGATTGAAAACAAGAGGAGCATGTAGAATCAAAATTGTCTTTCATGCTAAACTGGCAAGGAGCCAGAAATGTTGCAACTGCTGTGTAAAATAGAGAATAATCATTGTTTTGAATGTTTGAGTCATAACAGGGTGAAAAAACAGGATTACTCAGGAGTATAATTTTTTTTTTGTACAGATCATCATTTCTGCTTATTGCATGAGTTGACAGAGCTGTATGGAGGCTGTTATGTGATCTAGTTATGGGTCTGTTGCTGTTGTCAGACCGATGTTGGAGCGACCAAGTTCTGAAATTTCAGATTGTCATCATTAGTCTCATAATATCCCTATAAGTCTAAGTTAGCTTCGTAGAAATCAGGAATATTTTGAGAATAGTCATCCTGTATTGAGAATTTTACTTCAGCCACTTTTTATACTTAGATTCTGTTGCTGATGATAAAACTTGTCTATCTCAGACCATAGTTTACTGTTCTTTGCTGAATGGATCAAAACATAGATGTCAAACTGGTAAGTTGACCAAATACCGTCTATTTAGTTGTATCAGCATGAAGGTGCATTGCAAATTTTAGGTTATCAGCTTGAATCACTAATGAAAATGGTCTTAAGATGAGACCTTTGACGTCTGTGATGGAGACAAACATGCATTTCTGCTGGTTTTACTGTACAAATGCTTATTTCTGAATAACTTCAAAAACTTCTAGAGTGCCCTTTTGAAGAGTTTGTAGGTGGGTTGCAGTGTTACCAGTCATGGAATGGTAACATGGAATGGTTCACAGAGTCCCCTTTTATGTTAGAAATCAAACTAGCATTAGCAGTGCTTATCTGTCATAAACTTGATTTTGTGCTTTAGTTTGCATTGTTAATTTTGACTTCTTAGGAAGTAGCTTGTTCCAATATAATTACGTTGTTTAAATACATTTTTTCATACTGCACTGAATATATAATCCCTTAAGATGTAGTACGTGTGCTTTGAGTGAGAACTAACGTGGCCCAGAGCATGTAGTATAGATAAACATACAGTACTTCTTAAGAAACTGGAAGTGCTTTTCAAAAGTTTGAGCATGAGTGAAAGTGTATGGCATGGTAATTTTCTTATGGATTTTCCAGTGCTTTTGTGTGTAGCATTTTTGTGCTTTGAATATTTGTGCTTATAAGAAATAACTTTTCTATTCTGTGGGTGGTGCTGGTTTGTTTCTGGGGCATTTTTGGAGGGGTGGGGGCGAGGGGTGTTGGCAGATTTGGTTAGATAGAAGTTTGCAAAGTTATTTGAAGTACATTGGTGGTATAATGTGATCTTGAAATGGCAGGAGAATGTTTCATTAAAAGGAGGATTTTCTGTCAGAAACATAATATAAAACCTTTATGCAAAACAAAATATAGCAAGTGGTTTTTTTCACAAATGCAAAACAGAATAGTCTGCTCATAAAAATAGTATTTGTATAGCATATCCTAAATGTATATTTTGAAGACCTATTTTAAAAGTTTCATCACATTATGAAAATATCCTGTGTCTATCCTAACCCTGATTTCCTCTGTTTACTTCAAAGCATGTTCTCTGTATGTTCAGCCTTTGTGATGTCACTTTAAGCAGTTGTTTCTTTTAATTCTGTTTTGTCCTTTTCTCAAAGCTGTGTAAGTCTGGGTTAAACAAAAACAGACAGGTACAGCCGCGTTCTGTGAATTCTCATTCACTTGTTTCAGAGTCATTCCAGAAGCTATCATACTGGTGCTTCATGCTGGGCTGTCTGTAAACTAATGCTCATTACTAGCCTTGAGGTTTGTTTTGACAAGCTGCTTTTAGCTTTTGCATGGCAAATACTTTTCAGACTAATGTTCTCTAAGCATCTCTAACAAAACCACTAAGGCTGAAAACTGTGTCAGTTTAAGTACAGTTTTAATTCACTTACATGATGACAATATCCCTAAAGCTATTACATTACTTATTCTTCAGAGAGTGCTTTTCATAAAGAATGATTTGGATTAATGTGCATCTATTTCAAACAGTTCACACTTTAACAAAAATAGTCTAAATATTTCAGCTTTTATGTATCTTTTTTATACACTGAAAGCAAAGTTTCTAAACTAGGTCTTAATGCATGCAGAAAGAATGGCTTGTCCTTGATTGCTAGAAAAATATTTTGATCTGAAGGAGAATCTGTTAAATTAGAAGTGTTTAAAACTTTTCTTCATTTATTTCTGGATATATCATAGATAATGTATTTAATAGATTCTGAGAACAAAGGCAATTACTAACATATGTTGCTTAGGGATCATTTATTTTAGTGGTGCCACAATGTAATTTTTGCTATAACAGTTTCTTTTATTTTAATTGATAAGCTTTCTTTCAAAAAATAATTAAGATTTGAATTAACTTAGTATCTTGTCTTTGTTGATGTATTATCTAACTCATGCCAATAGTAAATAGTGTGTTTATGAGGAAATAATGGATAAAGCTGATATTCTGAAGGAAAACCCACAGTGATTTTTAAGAGGAAAATTAAAGATGTTCATAAAAGAAGTATATGACAAATAGATTATGGGTGAAGCTTCATTCTGTCATTTTCATCATTTTGATGCTTTGCTTGTATCCTTGACATGGTACAGATTTTAGATGCGCTAAAAATCGGACTAAATTAAGATCTAAAATTTGTCGTTTGGATGCCTATATGATAACTAATTAGGTATTGTAGGCACCTAATTAGGGAGACATTGCAGAATCTGAAAAGTAGCTGGCATGTCCTCTAAACGAATACCAAGCCCTAGTTTAAGTGCCTAGACTGGAATGGAATTAAAATGTTTAATTTTTATGTAGTAATTTAGGTACATTGCCTTCCCAGAAAATCAGATATATCTTTTGTTTATTATCCATTTGACGTGGCATTAAAAAATTATGAATGGTTAAAGAAACAAAGATTAGTGCCCCAGCTATTTCTAGGCAAGTGTGTGAACTGCCAGTTTCAAATTCCCCATAACCCCCAGTATTGTTGCCAAATGAAGCTGATAGTTACACAGTTTAAAGTCCATTTCAAGGACATGTGGTGGAGAACTTTGGGGGAATTACATGTAATATCATCTAAACTTTGAAACTCAGAGTAGCCTGAGTGGGGAGTGTGCCTAGCTCCCCAGATCAGGATATCTTTGATAACAATAAGTCAGAAATAACTCTGAGGTAGTAGATAATTGGGTTTTGGATTGCTGCCTTGGAATTACTAGTTGAATAAATTCTGTGTAAATATCCTGGTTTAGATAATTCAGATAAGGTTAATGGCATTCTCTGTGATAACCCTTGGTTTTCATTAGCAATATATTGAGATCTAGTGATTTATATTAATTCTGAAAGATTAAACACCTTCGAAGTAATTAAATAAAAACGGGGGACAATATTGTGACTCCAAAACCAGTCTTCATTGGTGGTTTGAGGAATATAATAAAACTTGATTAACTGAACTTTGGATAGTCAAAATGCACTTTTACATCCCAGGGTTTATGCATGTGATGATGACCTCTGAAGCTTTAGAAGCTCTTTTGCATCCTCCCAAAATGAGCTGTTTGGTGCACAGTCTACAATGCTGAACCCAAAACTTCATGCTCAGAAAAAAGGGAGGGTGCAACCTCCCTCACAGGTGGAGAGCATACAAATATTTTCTAACTGATAGAACTGATTCTGATTTTGCTTTTAGGAATTTGGAATCACTAGTGTAACTGTGCATAGGTTCCCATCCAGGGGGAATGTGGTTTTCTTTAAGAACATACTGCCTTAATATACTGTCTACCTGCAGATGCATTTGTTTTAGTTTTCCACCCTTTCTTTCAAATTCCCAGAAGCTGGCAACATTAACAGGACAACTCTCGTGTTACAGAGCTGAATTATAAATAATTTCTACCTAAATCTTGCCTAAGTTTGAGGTACATGAAGCATCCTTATAGTATCTTGTCGGGCATTTGCAGTGCTGCTGTTTCAGTACTGTGGTACACAGCCCCTTAGCTGATCTTGCATAAATAGAGCTGAAGGAACCTCTGGAAAATGAACAGATATTGTTAAAATTACCCAATTAATCCAAGTAGTTGAGGAGTTATCTTTGTTTTGAGTATCTTGGAGTTTTAGGTCATCTTTGTCTGATAATAAACCAGGAGTTTTTAGACAGAAAAATCTAAGTTGTATCTGCATTATTTGAGAAAAAACCCCAAACATTCCAAAACCAAACTAACTACTAAAGTTAGGGGAAAACTTGTGAGTGAAACTGCATTGTAAATTGATTAACCTGTACTTAATGTTTCTGATTTTTATGTTTCTTTCTTTAACATTATGTAAGAGGGTTATTTTGTCACAGAGGCAGGACTCAAGATGCTGTTTTTTTTCCTCCTATGAATACATATAATGAATGTTTCCCAATATATAGATAGTCTTGTAGTAATTAAAAATGCTTGTGCAATCTTATTCTCATCTCTAAATTTTAAAATGTAGTTGAACACAGCTTGATTTGTGTTAGTGTGTATTGTGAGTTTCTGGGTGTACTGAGTACTTGAACAAGTCTTATGCGCACATTTTCTCACTTACAGGGAGCAGGAGCAGGCACAGGGTCAAGCACAGGAGTATCACATGTGTCTCTGAGCACAATGAGTGTGGAAGCTGTGTGTGAGAAGCTAAAGCAGATAGATGGTCTGGACCAGAGCATGCTACCTCAGTACTCTGCAACTATAAAAAAGGTATCAGCTGAATTTCATTAATGTATTTAGTTCCTAAACATGGAGATACACAAGGAAAGGGAAATATGTAGTTGCCTCTTTTCTTGACAATGTTTATTTAAACACATCAAATGTTAAAATAACATTGTAAGTTCTGCGCATGGCAAGTTTGGAGGACATTTTAATACAAGTATTTATTTTTCAGAGAAAATGCGCTCTATTGAAAAGTCAGAAATATAAATGCTGATAAGACTGGTTCTTCTGAGAAAAGAACCAAGAAAAATGTTTTCAAAATTGCCATGTGTAATAAATAAATAAAAAGGGTTGCAAATGTGCTCTATATCTAGGTAGCAATATCCCTTTCTTTTTTCTCTGTGAATAATTGGCACATCTCTCCTGTTGTAAATGAGTGGTGAAGATGATTCCATTTCTTTATCACAGTCCACATCTATTTGCTTCAGAAGAAGGTTGCTGTGTGTTTTTCTGCCTCTCCTCTTTTCTGTGATAGATACATTAACACGGAATTATTTTTTCCTCTGTAACTTTTTTTTACCATTCTGTGTGTTCTTTTTACAAAGAAAGAAGGGAAAAATGTGAAGGTTGTCATTAGTCAGTGTTTTTACTGAGCTTGCTTTGTCCTGGAACCTGTCGTATCTTAATACAGGAAGGATGTTGATTCAAGGATTAAGAGACAGGTTTATCATAGGTAGCTTAAGCAAAGTTTCTTAAAGCAAGAAGTGGGATGTTAGATTGCAGGTCATTAAGTGAAGCTGCAGAAAAATTCAGTTGCTTCCGTTGCTCCAGAGTGCAAAAAGAATGTGCTCATCAGTTATCTCTAATGAGATTCCTTTTATTTATATTCTTGCATTTCTTACAAGGGATATAATGTAAAAAAGAAGGATGAAAATGGCTCAGCCTGGTCTTTTCCTGGTTTGACTAAGACCATCTGCTGGGATATGGGAACAAAACCATTGAGATCCCTCAGTATAAGCAGAGCTCTCAACTTGCGTCTTCCATTTTCTGGCTGCTATCCTAGACATGATTCCTCTTTTACATTCTGTCCATACACTGATACATGGTATAAAGAAAAATGCCTCTCATTGTTATGTAATGAAAATGCTTCTGTGTTGAATTTGGTGCTTTTGGAATTTAGGCACTATGTAAACATGCCGAATGTAAGGAATCACCTTTCTAGAATATAGATGTTGTTTAAGCACTTCTGTGTTGATCTCTGATTGATGATGAACATTAGAAAGAAGTCTAATCTTCTGTCCCTGGGGATTTGTGATGATGGGAGGAATGTAAGCCTGTTTTATGCAGAGAGGGAACTTAATGGAGGTAGTACTTGATTTTAGATGCCTCAAGCCAGGGGTCACATGCTGCCTGGGACTTCATTGTCTGATTATCTTCAAATGCTTGGGTGTCTGCAGTCCATTTGTGTTCTGAGTTGTAAAAATTTAAGCAGATTAATGTGGCTTATTGTCCCTGAAATTTTCCACCACTTACGTGTTGTTTCCTTATGTCTGTTTATAGAACTCTATCATATTGCCTTTAATATATGCATTTTTAATGGGTTTGATGCTTCCATTTTTTTTCCATGACACATAGGTATTTCTTGTCCATCAGCAATCATCGCTAAATATACTTCTATAAAAACACATGGTTATTATATAGAGTTGGACTTAAGAGTGACTTGGGGAAGTTTCACTAGTAGTCTGCATCAAGCTTTACCTCTATCTTTTTAGTCTGTTACTGCCATGCCATAAATCTTGTATCCATAATTTACATTATTTAGTTTTATTGTTTTAGGCAAATATAAATGGCCGTGTCTTGGCTCAGTGCAACATTGATGAACTGAAAAAAGAAATGAATATGAATTTTGGTGACTGGCACCTGTTCAGAAGCATGGTAAGATTTTCTTCTCAGTGTTAAGGTCATCATAAATTAGTCTTTCTCAATATGAATCTTTTTTTCTTTCTTGTTGCTTTCTTCTTGTCATCATCTTTAAGTTTGTAAGTATTGTCTTAAAGCATGAACACATCTGCTGTTTTGTTACTTCGTCTTTTTGTCTTAAGCACTAATAAGTAACTGTTTGCCTATGGATTTGCATCTTAATTGATTGTGAACTCTGAAGTTTTGCCTCCTTTTTTTTGTGGGATCCGTTCTTTCCTGTATGGGTTCGCTTTTCAAATTTGCCTATTTTAATGAAATGCTCAGAACTTAACTCTTTTTGAAATCTCTGTCCTACTGTTGGAGCTAGTCAGGGAATTCAAAGTGTGTGTAATAATGAGTGCAAGGAATTGGACAGCCAGGCTGTTACAGTGAGGCTTACGCATCACAGTGAACTGAGTTTTCTCTTAAGTATTTTTAGACTATTGCAAGTTTTCTTTCTTGAAATAATAGTATGTCTCTCAACTGTAAGTCAGTCTTGAAAACACTGAGAATTACATGATGAGATTTATTGTTACATACAAAGTGTTTGGTTTTGCTTTAAAATTTGTAATTTATCACTTACTAGTTTTACAAGAATTTAAGTATTTTTGTGGCATATGAGTTCTTTCAAAGGTCTGAGCAGTATAAGATTTGTAAATACAAAAGAATTACTAAATTATTTTTCTTTCTACTTTTCCATGGTCAAAACTGCATACACAGGTACACTTTTACAGCTGTCAATTCCTCATTCCCATTTTTCATGGAATTCTTATCAATTTTGAGAACTTCTTCTATTTATTGTAATTACATTTAAACTATCTCTCTTTGCATGTTAAGATACTGGAAATGAGAAATTCAGAAAATCAGGCTGCTCAGGAAGATCCTCGTGGAGCAACGGAGCACGTTACAGCTGCGATTCCTCACAGTGACCTTACTCGCCGTCCTGGCCATAACACCGAGCTGCCTCACACTGAGCTGACAGGTCTTGCTGGTCAAGCTCCCTACACACTGAACTTCAGCTTTGAAGAACTCAACACAATTGGTCTTGATGAAGCTCCTCCACGCCACAGTAACTTAAGTTGGCAGGTATTTAATAGAGAAACGTGCTCTGCTTTCTTACCTGTATGGAAAAGAGGTTTTTTCCAGTCTTGGATACAGACAGATCAAGAAATAAGTCTCTGGGACAGTTCAGATGCTTTCAGTTCTCAGCTTTGGTAAAGCCTAGTTCTGCAGAGATGTAAACTCTAACCATACTCTGAGTTGAAGCCTTTAGTCTTTGCCATCTGAAAACTATTCATCTGTTCCAGTAATCACTTTTCATGACAAGAAAACTAAAGCTACCATGCTTTTGTCATCTAGCTTAGGGTGGTGTCTTCCAAGGCTTCTGTATTTTTGTAGTATTCAGGCTTTGTGTATGAAATATTTTAGCTATGTGCTAACCAGAGGTTAGCCCATTCAACAAATATATTTGTTAGGTTTTTGAAAATAGACAACTACAGTGCTCCATGACATCAGAACCTTGTCCTTACAATGCATAACCTATTCATCGATTCCAGAACTGACATCCTTCTCTAACTGTGGTTTCTGCCATAGGTTGTGGTCAGTTTTCTTCTGCATCTTATGAGACCACCTGAAGTGTTGGATTTTCATTTGTCTGTCTTTAAGAAATAAGACAAATCAGATGGTGGCCAAGTAGTGGTTAGAATAAAAAAAAAAAACACCAAACCCAGTGGGGTGAACCCTTTTCATCTCTGAAAGTAAATTATAAAATCTTGAAGGTGCGACAAAATAAAAAGACAACCCAAATTCCTAACTATAGGTGATACTTTTAATAATCATCATTGTCAGTGAAAGTGGGTTTGGGATATATATCCCAGAGGTAGATTTCTATCCCAGATACTTCTGAGTGTGTGCATGCACGCTTGTGTGTGTTTGTAGGATACAAATTACTCTTACTGCCCATTTCCATGGAGTATCAATGAATGTTTTTTCTAGGCCAAAGTGGCATTACACACATTTGTTGTATTTGAATAAACAGTGCTTCTGATGCCCATATAGTTATCTGAAGTTGAATCAAAGGAATGAGAAAGGTAGTTTGTCCTTAAGAAAAAACATTGGAATTCACCTGTTAGAATTTTTTAAGTCAATACTGATTAGTATTGCTGCTTCTCACTTGTGGTGAGTTGACCCTGGCTAAACGCCAGGTGCCCACCAAAGCTTCTTTATCACTTTATCCCCTGCCCTCATCTGGGCAGGGGAGAGGAAATCTAATGCATGGTTTGTGGGACGAGACAAGGGCAGGGAGAGATCACTCACCAGGGACCGTCATTGGCAAAACAGACTCCACTTGGGGAAATTAGTTTAATTTATTACCAATCAAATCAGAGTAGGGCAATGAGAAATAAAATCAAATTGTAAAAGCAGATGTGGGGGCAAAGAGGATTATGTTTGTCAGAAAACTGATATTTCTGAAATCAGATATATGCAATGGAATTTTGCCAGGATATATTGAAGTATGTATGGTGAGGGTCTTTTAAAAATGTTTTTGAGAGATGTTCAACATTTAAAAGAATTCTTGCTGTCTTTCTAATATAAAATGCAAACTTTGTAAACGTATGGAATGTATTGGAAAAGCCCATCTTGACATACAAATTCAGTTTTTATAATTATATACTCATAAGAATTAGTCTCAAATGTGCTGGATAAAATGCTTGTTTTGTAGAAATTTTCCATTATGGGGACCAACAATAAGAATACTTTATAAGTTGTGTGTGTGTGTGTGATTCCATATATCTGTTTATAGTAAGTATATTTTAATTATAGTGTTTACAATTTCACTTACATAATCTTATTTGCAGCAACTAAAAGAATAATTTAAGTACATATTTAATGCTCTGAGTTATTTCATTTAAGAAGATAGATAGAAGTAAAAATAAATAGTTCATTTAACTGTTACCTCTCTCTCTTCTTTTTTTTTTTTTCCAGTCACAAACTCGTAGAACTCCAAGTCTTTCAAGTCTTAACTCTCAAGATTCTAGTATTGAAATATCAAAGCTTACTGACAAGGTGCAGGCGGAGTACAGAGATGCATATAGAGAGTATATTGCTCAAATGTCACAGTTAGAAGGAGGTGCCAATTCCACCACAGTAAGTGGAAGGTCCTCTCCTCATAGCTCAAGTGCTTTTTATATGGGCCAGAGCACGTCGGGGGGCTCCCTGCACTCCAATGCAGAACAGGAAAAAGGAAAAGATGCTGAACAGAAACAAGATGATGGAAGAAAGTCCTTTTTGCTGAAGAGGAATGATGTTGATTACAGTACTTCAGGTGTTTCTACTAATGATGCATCTCCTTTGGATCCTATTACTGAAGAAGATGAAAAATCTGATCAGTCTGGTTCCAAGCTTCTCCCAGGAAAAAAATCTTTGGAAAGAACAAGTATTTTCCAGGCTGCAGATTTAAAGCTTAAGGGAGTTACTCTCCGGTATCAGAAACTTCCCAGTGATGAAGATGAGTCAGGAACTGAAGAGTCAGATAATACTCCACTTCTTAAGGAAGGTAAGGATAAGAAAACAGATATTAAAATAGAGAAGCAGCCCAAATCTCCAGAACATGGTTCTGAACCTATTAGAACCTTCATCAAAGCAAAGGAGTATTTGACAGATGCCCTTTTGGATAAGAAAGATTCGTCTGACTCTGGTGTAAGATCCAACGAAAGTTCTCCAAATCATTCCCTCCACAATGAAGGAGCAGATGATTCACAGCTTGAAAAGGCAAATCTCATTGAGCTTGAAGATGACAGTCACAGTGCAAAAAGAGGAATTCCACACAGCCTTAGTGGCCTTCAAGATCCAGCTGTGGTTCGCATGTCTATTTGCTCAGAAGATAAGAAAAGCCCTTCTGAAAGCAGCCTGATAGCAAGTAGCCCCGAGGAGAGCTGGCCAGCCTGCCAGAAAGTTTATAATTTAAACAGAACCCCTAGTACAGTCACCTTAAATAACAACAGTGCTCCAAGCAATCGAGCTAATCAAAATTTTGAAGAAATACAAGGTATCAGAGATCCATCTCAAATTATCCTGCACCCTGGCTTGGGTTCCAATTCGACTGCAGTTCAGAATGAGAACCTGAAGACGGTTGCTCACAAGAGAGGCCAGCGTTCAAGTTATGCCAGGCTTTCAAAAGATTCATCAGAGCTCCACACCGTTGCAGCCTCAGAAGGGTCTGGTTTTGGAGAAGAGAGAGAGAGTATCCTGTGAAAAGAAGCCAGGTTAAAAAGAGTATGCCCATGAATTGTAGCTTGGAATTCTTTGTCAGTCTGTGGTTACATTAAGCTCTGTAGTTCAAGCTTTCAATATTGTAAAAGAAGGCCTAGGTTATTTTCAGTCATTTTCTCTGAAAGCAGGAGTAATTTTTACAAGAAGCAAACTACTTCAGACCTTCTCCACATATAAAAGCGGTAGTTGTCAGCATGGAAAATCAGTTCTTTGTTAAAACACTGTGCAAAGGTTTGGTCAGGGACAGAACTATGGTTTAATTATGAAAAGTACAATGTGATTTTGCTTTGCTCTTGGGATATGTGTTACTTATCCCATCTAAACATTCCGTTAATTCTCCATATTTGCAAGTAAAGTTAATGCTGTCTATCCTTGCCATTTGATGTACCAGGTGCCAGAACACTGAATATCACAACCTGTGACACCCTTACCAAACTTTGCATTAATTTGAATTAATGTGTGCAACATAAATTACGTATGTTGAAATTTGAGTGTTAAGGTACTTGTTTGGCTATACGTATGCTTTTGCTCTCTGTATGTTCAGTAGTTAGTGTTGAATTTGTGAACTTTGGTTAGAGTGGTGATAAGGTTTGTAAGGAACGTTGTCTTGATGTGTCACTGGAATCGGCAGTTATTTATAAGGTAATACCTTATCATTGACTTAGTGGATCCATTATTTATTATAGGTACGCAATTTTGCAGTCACTAAATAGATGGTCTCAGTAGATGCAACCACCACATTAAAATATTGTAAGGATAAAGTATGAATATGATGTTTGAATTTATGAAGCATTTGTGGCTGTGTGTGTTTTTTCCTTGGTAGAGTGTTTATCATTTGGTTACGGAAAGAAAAATAAGCAGTGTTTACCATTTTAAAACTAATGCATACCTTTTGGAATCTTGTCAAAGCTGTACTCCAGCTTCTTTATTTCTGAAGTACAGTGTTTGAAGATTTTTTTTATCATCTAAGTAATGTACCTGAATGATGTTATAGCAAATACTTGTACTGTCCAGTGAAATCTGCATGGTTTTGAGGAAGAATTGTTCAAGCTAGAGTCTGCTAGTAGAAAGAAAATAAAAAATAAATCGGCGTGTTTGGCTTGTGTCCAAATTTCTTTTTATGTGCAGTATTTTGTTTCTTCATTTGGTAAAAATGTTAAAACCATGTTGTTATGGTTAAAGTACTTCACAGATTCAATTTTTTAAAATGCATTAAAACAATATAATTTTTAATATAATACTAAATAAGCATCAAGTGTAAAAATACATTTGATAAATGAAATTGCCAAAGCAGACGTTTCTAAATGAAGTGCTGTGAGCTACAGAGAAGTGGACACTTCTCACTAGTCCAGAGCAGTTTTCCTGCTGTTTGTGGCAGTCACATGTGCTGGTAGCTCTGCACAGCTTTGCTTGTGTCCCAGTGCATCTCCAACCAGATGCTTCCCGAGGGACCTAGTGGTCTTGGCCTTTGTTTTCCAGATCAAGAGGATGCATTTCTATGCCAGAGTCAACAGAAAAACTGCCTTTATCTAGGCTGTCTATTTTTTCATTCCATGGATGTCTTATACTTACAGGACTGGAGATGTGATCTGCACGTTTCTGGATTTGGTTGGTGTGTTATTTGGTTGAATTAAAATTTACTCATCAGAGTTACAAAAGTAGTGGAAACTTGTGTACAGTACTAGTTCAGCCCAAAAGCCTCCCAAAACAAAATAAAAAGCCTCCAAAGCCTGTGTATCTTCATGATACTTTGCCAAGTCTTTGGGAACAGATTTTTGGGTTGGTTGCTTCGTCTTAAAAATGAGAGTATATTACTCTGCTTTCAGACATTTTTGGGATATAAAAGCTTTTGACAGAAAGATACTTATAATCATTGTTTTGTGAGAGAAGACAAGGGTAGCCTTTTTCATTTAGACATACACACAGTACTGACGAAAGATACCAATTATTTTGAATCATTTTGTCTCAAATCCTCCAAATAGATGAATAACAGTTTTTCTTATGGTTTTGAGGTATTTTTTTTCCTGAGAGTTTTATCCCTTAGGTCTGCAGAAAAATACCAGCATTGGGATGAAAGAGGTGGTTGAGCGGAAAACTTTTCAGTGTTTCTGTCTTGTGTTCACTAATACCAGTGTAATTGCTTACCATCACTAGGAAGCCATAGTTACAAGCAAAGTGTGTAAGATGGCACAGGACTGAATGCAGTTCTCCCTTTGAGTATGTTGATCCATGTCACACATGGGATGTGGGTACCTATAGTCATCTTAGTTCCAAAAAGTGGTTCAGTCAGTCCAGTTTCATGGACTGCTTTAACTGCATTATATAGTAATGCAGGCTGTAGTTTATATCATCAAATGTGTTCATGTACTTGTTATTTAATGCCTTCCTAGCAAAGTTCCTAGCATTGGCAAAGATGAATGCTTCATAGCCAGTTTAAGAACAGCATGCCATAAAAGCTGGCTTCTAACAAGACAGTAAATGTAACTGACTCTCAGAATCTACTTGCATAAAAATAACTAGACAGAGTGAATTTTTCTTTTAAATTTTTTTATACAGGTGTTCATAAGCTAACAGAAGAAACTGTGGTAATATGATAAATGGAGAGAGGTGAAAACAAAGAAATGGAGTACTTAATACAACACAGTAGTAAGTGTTCTTTAGTACATAACAGAAATATATATTAGTCACTGTAAATGTTTAATGTTTTTTTCACATGTAGAATGTAACAGAATAACATTTGCAAGAATTAAAAATACCCTGCAGTTTCCTAGCTGAAACATAGTTTTTTTCTCCACCACAGTTTCTATGGCTACTTGCTTGCATAGTTGCACAATTATTCGAGTTAAGAAACCATAAACAATTTCCAGCGTTGAAATATTAAATGTTAGCTCTGTGACTTGTGGGAATCATGGAACCCAAGAGTTCCATGGAAAATGGGAATGAATGAAAAGTATAAAACAATGAGACAACTGCAAACTTATTTCTGGTAATCACCACTTTCCAGAACTCTTGTAATGATAGTTTATGTATCCACTCTAATTTTGGACGGCTGAATGTACAGGAACTTGAAACCATGACTACTTTGTCTAACGGAATCTTAAGAGCACAGTTTGGCTTGTCCTCATGTTAGGATGCTGGGATAGGATTGCATGGTAGGGTGAAAATAAATCGCTTTTGGAAGGAAAAATTGGATGCAAGTAACATTCCAGGTTTTATATGAGACTGTAGTGGCTATTTGCCAGCCTTTTCCAGGGTTGCAGTTTCTAAGGAAGTGCGAGAGGGAAATTCTTACATTTCACTTGTAAAACTTGTAACAAAATGATGGTCTGGTAAAATTCTTGGAGATCTAGAAAAAAACTTTCCAGTTTGTGCCTGTCCTGGTCACTCTGGGATATCTGATCACCCTGTGTGACTTTGCCCACACAGCGGAATAGGTACGGCATATTGGTAAGTTTTCAGTTGCTTTCTTTTCTTTTCAAATACTGTGAAATTTTTTGGTTTCTTCCTTGTTTTTTATTTATATAACCTTTTGGAAATTTTCATGAGACACAATTGGCATGGGTTTATACCCATGATACTGAAAATAGGTGGTTTCTTTTGTGGTCTGAGGCTCAACCATTCACTTCTGTTAACAGAATCCGCAAAGCCTCTTCTTTACATGTGCAGCTCTCATGGGAAGCTTTCTGGACCTCACTATAAGAATATGGGAAGTTATTTATATGGCTACAAGATAACGCAAGCAGATGAGCCACAGTTCAGCATGTTGCATCCTGTAGCCTTGATCATTTTGGTCAGCATTATCATCTGTTACAGGTTTATTTAAGTTTCTAAACACATTACTAAGAAATTGCCAAAGAAAAATAATACCTGAATATTTGAGGTCTCATAAATGAAAACTAGTGGTAAAAAAGAAGTGTTCATACCAGGTAGTGAATTTTCAGACACACGAGAAAAAAACATTGTAGTAATTGGTGTGAGATAAAGACTGCTTTTGGGATTTTGGTCTTTTCTGTGCTGTATAGGAGCTGTAGTGAGGAGAACCTAGAGCAAAATTCCAATTCCAGTTAAGCAGAGAAGACTGGAAAGACTATGCTAAACTTACACACTGTTTTCTGGCAGCCTTGTGCATTGTATTTTCTAGATTTCAGTTATCTTTCTTAAGCCCCATTTCATCAGATTAAGGGCAGGGTGGGGAAAAATTTTACTTAGAATCTTTCTCCATGGGAATACAGAACAGTTTTCTAAGACTGACATACTCTCACAGGTTTCTGAATTTTAACAAACAGAAGAAAAAAAAAGGAAAATAGGTGCTCAAAAAAATTCGTAGTATAAATAATATCACACCATATTTCCAAGCTTTGAATCTAACATTTATATTTTCATGTGTGGTATACCCAATATTTTGGTTAAGTTTTGGTTTAGAAATTTATGACCTGTCTTCCATTAAGTAAGATTCAGAGCTACAGGGTTCTTAGCAATGGTTTTTGCAGTCATAAGTGATTGTAGTTCTTTAAGAAGACTGATACTGACAACACCAAATGTTTGGGCTTTAAAAGGCATTAACAAGTGGTAGTCTTTCCACCAAATTCTTGTGATGGTGACAGTGGATAAGCTTCTAAAGGAAATTGTTGGCCAATTTCCTTCTCTTAGTTTATTGTTATCTTTGGGTCACCTTCTTCTGAAGGGGAAGGAAAAAAAATCCCTGGGATATTTTAGAAGAACAAAGGCTTTTGGAAGAAAGAAAAGACAGGTGAGAGGTTGTGTGACATTTTATGTAGCAAAAGGTTATAATTGAGAGTGTTACAACCCGCCCCCAGAAAGTCTAACGCAGATTCTTGTTAATGGATGCCTTAGGGCAGCTTAGAGTGAAAGACACTGAATGATTGGTGTTTCTAAATATATGTAGGGTTTATTGCAGAACAATTTGGTTGCAATGGAAAGCAGGTATGTACCATTTTGGTTATTATTATCTATAGTAATATGACAGTATACACGTAAAAAATGTATAAGGAAGGGACAAGCGTAGAAAGTTCTCACCACCAAAAGGCGTCCTTACAACACTTGGCTGTAGCAGTTATAATGTCTGTTGGTCAAAGTGGTGGTTGCAGACCATCAGGTGGTGGGAGAAGTCGCACAGAACCTCCTTAAAACACAATATCTGTTGAGTTTTTATCAACTCGGGTTCAGGTGGGAACGCCCAGGTACCTCTCCTGGGGTGGTGAGTTTCGCACTGGATGATGATTGTGGATTAATGTTGTGGTTCACAGGACACTTCAGAAGCCTTTGACACCTTCTAAGACCTTACAGCTGTCTATTACATCAGCCCAGTCGGGTCCATTATGGCCCATCAGCAGAGATGAAAACCTTCAGGCGAATGTACCAGCAGGTCTCCGGCAAGGGAGTTACCACAGCTGAGTTCACTTTAGTAAGGACGAGAGGACAGTTCCCCGAGCCTCAGGGTTTGCCTCTTTCCTTATCTTGTCCAACACCAGCTGTAGCTTGTGGAGGCGTGCTCACCCTCTGCACCTGGGCGGGTACTTTGCACATCACCAGCTTGCTCCTGAATGTTTGAGCTATCAGCATTCCAGTCTCTCTCCAGGATCACTTGTGGATACATTCTTCTCCCCAGACCTGGAATGATTGGACAATAGCACCCCTTTATCTTATCTCAAGTGCCCTCACTTTCCAAACTCCAGTCAGTAGGCATATTTGGGGTGTGGTGGGCTGCGCTGGTTGCAGATGAACAGCTGCTTCTTTGCAGTTTGCTAGAGTGGGCAGATGATTGTTACAGTGTTTAAGCCATTAACCATTTCAGTCTCTCAGAGAGTTGGTGTATATTTCTTTTAAAGATGAGATTCCAGCAACAGAGCATACTTTTTGTTATGTGAATTCTTAGAGCTGTCATTACACAGCAGTGTTCAGGGTTCTTTCAGGTCTGAGTACTGACATAGCATATCCTCATTGCTTCTTACACAAGTAACCTGGATTGCAGAATTATCTTTGTGAGTAAACCAGAGTGTCTGTATATCATTACTGGAGTACAATAAGTTTATTGTTTATGAAAGAGAAGGGGAGGAAAGGAATGCTAGTGGTCCATTATAAGATTTTTCTTTGTGTCCAGGATTTCTCATGGTAGAAAACAAAAGGAAAAGTTTGAATAGTTTGTATATGTCCCTGGAATCTAGAAATAAAAACAAAGGCATAAAATATTGACTGTGGGGAACAGTTAAACTAAAATGGAAATTTTGCGATGCCTTACTGCCTTGCCTCACTAATTAAACCACAGGGAAGCAATCAGCAGAGATTTAACTTTTTTGGTTTTGAATATTTCTTCTGGAATAATGTGATAGTTTGTGCTTGGCTAAAAGCATTCCATACTCTTGAATATGTTTACATATTGCGGTACCATCAAATCTTCCTCATTTGTTACAGTACTTTTGAGAGGCAGCAAAATTTCCCTAAGTTCATTTTGGACACCAAAAATCCTTTCCCACCTCAGCAGTGGTAGAATATGGAATTATATATATTTTAGGAGAGTCCTTAGCTTTCATCTGCCAGTCAAAATGGACTTTTGTTGAGAGACCACCTTTATTTTACGTTCATTGAAACAAGAAGAAGACCTGAAATCTAAACTGAAGATTCCTATTAAGTTAACTTTTTCTCATTACCCAGCATTCTTTTACCATCCTCCTTACATTCCCTGTTTGACTATAAACTTTGCAGCCTGTTTATGGTCCTCTCCTTTTGGCAAAACCTAAGATTCTAGCTTTGAATATCTTGGGCATGCCAGTCATTTGGGACTGGGTATATATTTGCTTTCCCTTATTGCTGGACATTGTTCCTGTCCTGTCTTGCCCCTACTCCCTGTGTTTGGTGCACAAGAACATCGTGTACTTGGAACTGTTTCAGTTCTGCCTCAACACCTGACTGGTAGTTGGGGTTTTGGTTGCTGACAGTGTGACTTACCTTCCCAAACTTTTTCATGATAACTTCAGAACTGCTGTCCACTGCAATTTATTTTTTCCACTTCAGCAATGGCAGAAAATGCTGTTGTAGTGCAGTGGTGATGGTGTTTTTTGCTTGGATGAAGATATTTAATTACCCTAGGAAGGTTTTACAGCCTAGGTGGGCTCTAAGTTCTGCAAAAATTTTTTTTCTCACTTCTCTCCATCCTCTTCCTCAGGTCCTGGAAAATTCACAGGATATACATACCCACAGTCCACAAAGCTGATTATTTTAAAATACATTTTATCTGATAGGTTTATCGTTGATGGTATTGTGGACACATCTAAAAAAAGTGCACTAATTTATATCTGCCAATGGAAAAAACCTTCAAACTTTATTTAGTGGGGGGAAAATCTGCTTCTTTGTTTCTTTGCACCTATTCCTGGTAAATAATCAGGCAATGGCTGCTCACAGGATAAGGAGTGTTGTCAGCTCATCTGCGTTCTAAGTAGTCTGTTAAGATTTTAGAAGAGCTTTATAGTTGCACTCAGGAAGGGTTCATTTTCCTCACGGTTCTCTAGGTTACGCTTGATGATGCCGGTCTGAGTGGCACTGCAACTAGTGTTATGTGCAGGACATTTTAGCACTTGCTTTCAAGTAATCTGAAGAATCTGAAAGATTCTACATTTGTTTAAAGACTCGGGAGTCAGCCTTTGGTGTTCAGGTATTTTTACCCTGAAAGATAAGAAGAAGTCTTGATTTTTTTCATTTTCTATAAAAGACAAATCATCAAACCATAAGCCTATTTAACCTCAGGACATATTTACACCTTCGGAATATAAAGGAGGGTTTAGAGGTTTTGTTGTTTCAGGATGCCTTCTGGTCTTAATTTTCAACATCATCTTTTCAGTAGCTTCTTTCAAGGTGTGATGAGGAACCATGAATAATTTCCTCTGTTTTCACCATCTGTGCTACCTTCTGCCTCTCTTCCATCTGATGACAGACTAGCTCAGCTTCATCATATCTTTTTATATGCTAATATGAACCAGAGTATTTAATTTTGTTGTCCATGGCTACAGTGTTCAGTAAAGTTTTTATTTTTTGTCTTCACACCAAATTTCAGGTCTCTTTGTACAGTAATTTCTTTAAGCACCTGGTGGTACTTCGCAAAACTGAGATCCATAGAACTAATTGATCGGCACAGACACTTTACTCTCAAGCAGAAAGTACAATGGTGAATCATCCTAGATTTACAAGAGAAGGTATTTATGCTTAAAATTCAAATTCAGGAAAGTAGTCCCCCTTCTGTAATTTTCCAGTATAGGAAGGGGACAGTTATTTTATTCTCATCCTTGAAATTATTTGGACTTTCAGAAAAAAATGCAGATTACTTTTGTTTGGACTAGTTGTCTTTTAGCAGAGACCTGCCAGTGCTCATCTGAGATGGACCATGACTCTTTTGCTTGAGTAACTGGCTTCTAAAACATAAGATCAGTTGGCTCAGATTTTATCAACTACTTTATAGTTCTTCAATTTTTTTTTTTTTTTTTTTTAGCTTCAGGCACAGTAGATGAAAAGAAAGAAAAAATCATCTATATCTAAATAGCCCCTGGAGTTCAGAGGAGGGCAGAAACCTATCAGAGTTTTTTCTCTTCAGGGATCTTTTCAGGCTGTGAAAAGCTGGACAGAGTAGTCAGTCATCCTCCTACTATGATGAGGTCCTTTCTAGTCTTTCTGGAAAAATAACCTTAGGTTTTTTGGTTTTTTTTTATTTTACTATATCTATCTGTCAGTAACAAATCTCAAAATAACATCTCTATCTGATCTCTGATCTGATGAAGGATTCTTTACCTATTCTAGTCCACTCAACCTTCCTATTTCAGTGTGAATACTGGGTGTCTGTCAGGGTTAGGGTAGTGATGTTCCTATGCTATGGAAGAGATCCTTATCAAAAGCATAAAGGGCTCTATGAGAGAATGCTCTAAAAAGCCTGTTTCTTCCCTCTTGGCTGTGTCCAGACTTTGGACTTCCTGTTGGAGCTAAAGAAGCTCAGCCATCCCATTGTCTGCTCCACATTCACTTAGCAGCGTTACCTTGGTGCACCAGCCACACACATTCAATTCAGTGTTCTCAAAGGTTCTCTAGGTTGAATTAAATTGTTTCCAGTGTGGAAGACCAACACAAACAAACCAGGTAATGATCAGGACTAGGACTGCAGGACAGAACCTCGGTGGAGATTACAGCATTGCCATTCATGATCATGTCTCTTCAGACTGTAACATCATTTGGGAGAGCAGGTGAAATCCACACTTAGGACTGTCCCTGCCACTGTCACTTGTTTGGATAAAGCATCCATGAAGTCCTATAGCTTTCCCTCTTCCCAAGCAATTCTTTTTTAACTAGGGAATGTAATTTTATGTAGCCTCCCATTCCTAGGCCATTCTTTCATGACCAGGATGATAAGAGGGGGTGATTTTTTCTTCACGGGATCAAGTCAGGATCAAGTTAGTAGCAAAGCAACGCTATCTGTAAAGGCTGCTAAACAGGATGATGATTTATGACATATCTATGGTAGAACTTGCCCAGAGTGGTGCAATTCATCAGAACTCTGGCAACCCTCAAGAGTCTCCACTGCAGATAGTTGTGAAGCTCTTCTCTGCTCAGAGCAGAGCCAGCAGGCTTTGAGCTGGTATTCAGCAAGAATTATGGCATCGCACAGGAATCTGGGGGTTGCTGCTGAGCTTCTAAGATTGATCTGTCCGTCTTAGAATGAGGACTGTGACACCTCTTTCCAGGTCACTGAGAGTAATGCACAGAGATGTTTAAATATACATTTAAAAATGGAAAAAAAAAATATTCATAGGTTGCACCAAAGGGCAAGTCTTTCTGAGAGCTCTGGAGTTCTGTAGCAGAGCCAGGACTGAGATGACACAGCACCTGTATCTGAAGTATGTGTGAGGATGTGGTGTGAACACATGCCGTGGGTAGTGCAAAGGTTGAAAATTCTTGACTGCCTGGGAATATGTGCAATTACAATATAAATATGTAAATGAACAACACTTCTAAGAAAGTAAATCACTGCTAAAGAAGAGAGATTTCAGGAAAAAAAATACTGAGAGTAGTCATTAAAATCTTCCACGTTGATGCTATGTAGCGCTATGTATTCAATTCAGATATCTTAGAATTATTTGGCTTTGAAAATTCTGAAGAAAATATCTTCAAAATTCATTCATGTTTAGCTATCATAATATCTTTTTGATGCTTTCTGAAAAGAAACAAGCAGAAACAGAAAAAAAATCCAAGATATTGATTCCACATAACTGTTTGGCTTGTATATTTTTCTTCTCTCTAATTATTTTATGAAGCTGAATTAAGCAGAGGACTTCTGCAATACTAAGAAATCAATAATTATTTAAAAAAGAAAACTTTTGAGGTCAGAAATGGGAGGTTCTGAACACTTAGACCTGTCCAGCATACCAATAGCTTTTTGTCCAGATAGTAACTTAAGCATACTTATTTTTTTTCAGTGACTGCCTCAAGTCAGTATGGCCAAGCCGTGCTTCCTGCTGAAATTATGGATCCAGTCAAAACAATCTATAAACCATGATCAATTTTCTTGGAGAAATGGAGAGACAGCTGTACCATGGAGATACAGCTACTAGAGGATAGGAGAGGACTACCTAGAATCATATTCAAGGCAAAAAGGGAGGGCCTGGGGAATTATCTTTACTTTGACATCTGGAAGAACTTTATTTATTAACCTTTTATTATTCATCAGGTGTTCAAACTTCAAGTTTTAAAGTTAATATTAAGTTTTTGGGAATTACCCTTATCAAATTGCTCTAATTTCCTCCTTTGTCTGAGTAACCAACCTGCAGAAGATAGATACAGCAGATGTGATATGTTTGACTGCAGTAAGACTTTTATCATCGAAGCTTAAGCAAATCATGCAATGGAGTGAAAGCAGACTGCAGGGAAAAGGTAAACCTGGAGTGATCATCAGTTACCTCATGTCAGAGTAAGGTCACATGGGGGTCTGTTTGGTCTATTCTTGTTCAGTACCTCAATTAGCAACCTTATTGGTGGAATCTCAGAGTTTGCTATTGTCTGATCCTGCCTTATCTCAAAGGACAGAATTATTGATACACAGAAGACTGTAAATTAACATGATGCCATTCAGGAAAGGCAAGTATAAAATATTGCACGTGCAAAAGTGAAATCAAATCCACAAATATAAAATTGATTATAAGCCACTGAAATACTGCAGAAGGCAGTGGAGTTTTAGTGTGGCTACTAAACCAGTAGTAAGCTAAGAAGATAAGGGATACTGTGGAAGTAAGAGGGAAGAAAGGAAATGTCTGATGAGTGAATTAATAGGAGTATTATCCTGTCCAGGAGAGCTATGTCCTGCTGCTGAAGGTGTACTGTGTCCAGTCCTGAGCAACTTTAATAGGCAATGGAGGAGAATGGCAAAAACATATAGAAAATATGACTTTACAGGTATGTAATACTGAAAGAGTTTGATTTAGAGGAAGGTTGAATGGACATGATTTCTTCAGATGTAAAATATTATTACAGAAAGATTATAAACTCCATTAGTGGAGCGCAAAGTAATCAGCTTCTAATTTGTGGTGGAAATCCCTCCCCAGTATTCTGAAAATAAAAGCTTTCTACTAAAGCAATATCAGTGATGCTAAGTTGTGGAATTTCATTCACTGTGAGTGTTTGAGATTAATATAAGTGAGTGAATCATAAGATGACCTCTTGCCACTCTGGTTTGCACTATTTGGTTTTACATTGCAAAATGCACAGGAATTTGTTTCAAACATCAGCTGTCACTGTGTTCAGCACCGATGGGACTCCCAAAAGAAAAACAGCATGTGCCAAACTGTATGTGTTGCTGGGAAATTCACTGATAGAGTAGGCCTCGATGTAAATACCCATGAAAGAGAAAAAGTTGCCAAACTCCCACTTGGAGCAGGTCCTTGAATAGAAGTTCAAATGGAAAATGTCCCACTTTGAAATAGAAAGAGTCAGGCAACACAAAACTAGTTGGAGGCAAAGATAACAATAACCCCAGACCATTTCACTTGTGTGGGATACAGTGGTTGTCAATTCAAACGGAGGAGCAAACCAGTATATTTTGCATATCAGATTAAGAGCTCCTTGTTCATGCCCTTGATGGTCAGACTTCCAGTCACAAGTCTTGACTCTTGTATTTTGCACAGTGACCTCATGCCCAACCTATTGTCGTGTTGGGTGTTTGCATTCATGTTACAATGTTATTAACACTGATAATTAAATGTATGGATCTTGGAAGAATTCAAGTACTTGACATAAAATCATGTTACCTGATCTGCATTTAGGCCAAAGAAACTGCTTTTACTTCTCACAGAGATCTGTGGCTGCCCAGTGTTTATGCTTTCTCCCTGGCTCTTTTTTCTTGGTGATAGAAACAAACCTGGGGCTCGAACCTACATTAATGCTTCCAACAGGATAAGGACCATTCTTTGGCCTATTGCAATGGAATCTCTCCTATTGATATTGATACTGATACTCTGTAAAACATAATGCTACCCCTGGGAGGGCTTCTGGGCCATATAACTCCCAAGTCATGACTGGCAATTGTTTGAGGGTGTGGCAGGTACAATTTCACATGATAAATGACCAATTTTAATGCCCAAGATGCTCCCATTGATAGTATTACAAAGGTAGCCCAGCATGAGACATGCTAGTTCATAAGAATTCCTGAGAGGGAGAATGAAATTTCCCATTTTTACAGATGGATAGAAACATGAAGGAGTGAAATGACTTGCAGAAGTCGCATACAAAGTCTGTGGGAAATTTGGGCTAAGAGCTTTGTCTTATAGCTCCCAGTTCAAAGTCTTAACCACAAGATCGTATTTCCCCCCACATCAGTAAAGCCCTGTTTCATCACCTTCAACAGCTGATAAATTACTGGTTTGAGCTGCTTAAATGCCAGAACTTTGAAGGGAAAGGTAAGAAGTTTTTATGGCTTGTAAGTGTTTTCATGGACACCTTAAATAATTCACCAACTCTATAGGAATCAAATGAAATTAACTTTCTTTCCTGACTTATAATTAAGTGCTTAAGAAAGCTGTGGAAGCCAGCAGTTGATCAGAAAAATTAAAAATACATTTCAGCAATAGTTCAGAGACTAAGAGATAGTAAACTAATACTTTTAAAACTTGAAATTAATTACATTTATAAAGCACTTTTTTTTTTCTCTCCAAGAAACAGAAGAATGTCTATAAACATCTCTTCAGTAAAATATTCAGTTGCTTAGGGGCATCTCTCTCTGAAGGTCTTTTTGGAAGTGTGCTTCTTTTGAGACCTTTTTCTGTGATGATTACATCAAATTGCCACGCAGTTACCTTACATTTACCTTTAGGTCCCATGTTTCAATGTAACACTGTCTCAAAAATAAAGGTAGATATCCAGTACTTGATTATGTCAAGTAATAGTTCCAAGTATACCTCCACTGAAGTCCTTAGGCATTTGTTTTTGGGTATGTCTATGCTGCAGTCTGATGCCTTCAAGTCAGCTCATGCAGATAATGAGGATGACTGAAAAAGCTGTTTGAAGCATCAGGAGCAGTCAGGTTGCAAAGATTTAGGTGTCAGTACAGCCTTGTGTATCTTCCATGGCCGTCTCCTACACTGAAGTCTGTACTGGACGATCTTTGGTGTTGGTACCCAGCTTAAGAGAATGAAAGTTTGCTTAGGTCTTGCTCACATACTGCAGTCACTCTTCCCACTTGTACTACAGAGGTATCATTTTTCAGGATTGGAAAAATGCTGGATCTTCACATCTACTCCCTCTCTAACCGTTGAGTTACTGGAAGAATTAATGTCCTCAAAAATAGCACTTACAGAGCTGTTTTTCCTTTGTAAGCCTGAAACTTGTATATCAAAAGAACCTGCTGTTGTTGTTTCTTAGTGAATGACTTTCATTGGAAAATCTGATTGATGGAGAAATTTAGATCACAGAACTCTTGGTTTTAGTGTCAGTCTGCCTTTCCTCTGTCATGTACTGAACTCTGCTCACCATGTCTATTATTTTTGACATAATCATAATCCTTTTTATCCTTTGCTGCATATAGTTCTGAAGGAGAAACCCCCACTTTTTATTCCTAATGTAAACAATATGAAAAATGCTCCTCCTTACTTATTTATTTACACATTTATTGGTAACCCCCTGAAATCATATGTGAGGTCATGAATGTTATAAATACACAGGATTTAATCAGAAATAACACTATCTAATAAACCCCAAAACGGAATCTAAAAAAAATAAGTTCTCAAAGTTGACCTACTTTTTTGTTCCCCCTGCTTTAAGTGAATTACATGCTTCCTATGATAATATTTTGTTATTACTGTATGCTTGGCAGGAATTGTGTTACTGAAGGTGATTCATTCATAATTTTCCTAGCAATTGAACCTGCAAAGGAAGTTTTAAAGAAATACTTTTACAGCTAATTATCTTATTTTTCCCTAGGAAATGTTAAATTTAGTCTATAATGGGAGGTATAGTTATCAAGGGCTAAAATCCTAGTTTATTTTCCATAGGTTATGCAGGGTGAATAATCTCCAAAATGGGGGAAAAAAAAAAAGAAGAAATAATTTATATTCTGATTGAGGCTCAAGGCCAGCAGGAACTAGCATTTTATATTTGTAAATACTGTGAAATTAGAAGAGGGATTATTAGCTCTTTCTTAAAACTCTTCAGAGAGGCCGAAGAATAAATCTGTCCACCCCTTTCCTGAGTTCATGAGACAAGTAAGATTTACATACTTTTGTTCTAATAGCTCTGCTTTTTTTCTTCTAGAATTTGTGACTACAAATTCACGTTCTACATTGCAAATATACTTTCTTCTGTTCTGTCTCCTTCTTACATAGACACTTCATTTTTACCTCATTCATTGTTTTTCATGTTTTCGTTACCTGTGATTCTTTGCATAAAACCTACTTTTCTTCCCTTCCCCTGGCAGAATAATTTTCTTCAGAATTTTCTTGTGTGTGTGTGTGTGTGTGTACATGATACCACTTATTCTTTTTGTCCTGCATATCCCTCTTATCTCATTCTTCCACTTGTAGTCACATTTCCATTGTTTTGTGGCAGGGTGTTGTTACATCATATTTTTCAGGGGAAGACCAATAAATACTAAAGTACCTGCTTTGTTTTCTCACTTTGATGCCTGGCTTCTGAGTTGCTTTTTCTATTTGAAAAATTTTGGTTATTTTTAGGCTCATAACTAACAAATCTGCTTCCTTCCAGGACTGCCATAGTCCAGGAAATTTCTGCCTTTGGATATCTCTCTAGAAGTCCTTCCTTTCCCCTTACAAGTACTGTTCAGCCACCTTTCTTTTATCTTTTTTGAAAATACTGCTTGCCTCAAAGCCCTGTAAAATAGAAATAAAAATAATAGTAAGTATTCAAAGCTGCCAAAAAATAACATACCATTCAATATTAGTGACACTCTGTGTCAGATATTCAGATTAGGAGAATTGTTTTCATACTGTCAACAAACTGCTGATTGCATGTTGGATGTGGTATGTACATAACACAAAGTTTTTATGTGTATGTTTAACACAAGGGTCTAAACTTCTAACCTTTTTAACTCTAAGCATAGCTTTTTCTTCTAAATTAAACTTTTAAACTTAGATAGGTACATGAATTAAAATAATTCATTCAAAAAATTAAATCTCCAGGGAACTCTTAAAATTTTTGAGTGACTGAGGAATCAGATTTACAGTGGAATTTAGAATTTAATTTTATAGGTATTTTGATGTCTTGATACTTACAGGATGAGGTCCAACCAACACTTCCAGCTTTTTCTGTAAGAGTGGGAAGTGCAATGATGTGATAAGGGGAGCAAAATGGGAATTAGTAAAGGCTAGTAAAAAACGTGTCCACATGTGTAGCACCTTCATATCTGCTGGGTGGAAATATCTATGTGGTGTAAACCTGCTTTTTAACAAGAGCTAGACTGAGTTTATAGATTTGGCATGTTATTTACTCAGCCTTCTAACTGTTGTATCTTTTGAAAAGGACTGATGGGAGATGTACTTAATGCATTTTACACAAACTTTTTTAACTCAAAGAAGCAAACTCCTAGCAGTGGCGCTGTGTTCTCATATGCTTATGGGGAGAAATACAAAAGCACTAGGAAGACACTTTTCCAAGAAGTTGTGAAATATAGCTATGTAGCTTGATCAGTCTTCCTGAAATAGCCTGCCCTTCACTTTATTCCTGTATATTAACTGATGTAGACACTGAATCTGAACTTAAAAAAATACTTATGTGTTCATATTCTCAGTCTGGTTTGTTGTTTTGTGGGTTTTTTTTGGTTTTTTGTTTGTGTTTGTTTTGGTTTGGTTTTTTGTGGTTTGGTTTGTTTTGTTTTGTTTACTCTTGGGGCAAATCTTTTCTGCCATTAATGAATGGAAAATAAGAATCTCTTGTAGTTAACCTCCTGCATAATGATGTCCATGAGAAACATTTCCTGCCAGTTTCACTGAGGTAAGTCTATGTGTCTTTCTGATGCTATGTGAGACTGATTCTCTAGAGGCATTAATATGTTACAGCTGGATGTGAAGGTACTGGTCTGAACAAGGCAGAAATCTCAGCAGCAGCAGCATCTGTTGTTGAGCACCAGTTCTTCTCTGTTCTCTGCTCTCTACATTGGTTTACAGTAGGCTGTTCTCACATTCCTTCTCTTCAAGGACTGCACAGATTTCTAATAGGTCACAAAGAGCTTGTGGATGGGCAATGAGGTTTACAGAAAATATGACTGAAGGGCACTATTAGAGGTTTTCCAAGACACTGAATTTCCCTGGGGTGCAGGTATCAGATGTAGCCAGCCCAGCTCAGTTCTGTGGGGTGCCTGAGTGGGAGAGTCCATCTGGGGTGGAGGCTGGGCTCGCTACTCCAGGTGAGAGAAACTTGAACAAGACTGAAAACACGACTTGAACTTCAACCTCGTTGCTCTTTAAAGGCCAGATACGCTGCTTTGATCTTTTCCAATCTAATATGCAGGAGATACTTAGTCTTATGTTACTTCTGTCCTCCCTTTTTCTTCCTGCCTCTCTCTCCCCCTTCTGAGCACTGTCTCTTCTCAGGACAAGAGAAAAATAAGGTGACAGGTGTAACTCCAATAGGATATGCAAGTTCTGTATTGGGAAACAGTGTATCAAAGTGAATCTCCACACCAAAAATATGAGGAAAGCTGTTCTAGAAGAACATGAGATGCTGAGAGTACATGGAGGAAGTACTACCCAAAGCTGATCTTGCACTCTTCCATCAGCATCAGATACTGCAGCTGTTAGCAAGAGGTGGGCTTCAGTGAGGCAATACTGCTGGTCCTGTGTCTGCTGAGATGCAAGATGGTAAGTATCCAAATAATTTGTTCTCTTCCAAATGAAAGAGAAATTCAGCAGGTTTACAGTCCAGTTCTTAAAAAGAGAAGAAAAAAAAAAAACCCACAAACAACTCTGTGTGAGCTTTGGAAGTTCTACCATCAGTAGTAAAACTTAAGAGTTGTTTCAGGCTGTTAGTTTTAAGGAGAAGTACCTGATCTATTCATAAAACTGTTAGTCACAGACAGGGTGTAATTTGTGGTGATATTTACTAGAAATTATAAAAATGTACTCTTTTTGGCGAGTAATGCAGTTAGTTTAATTGTTTCAAATCCGGATAGGCCTTGTAGCTTCACATAATGCCATTTTATCTATCCATTCATTATGTTCTTGTGAAATAGCAAATAAAGTGTTGTCTTCTAGGGCAGCTAACAGCAGGAAGTCCACTGCAGCGCTTCCTATGCAATTCATTTTTCTCAGTTTGGCCCTATTTATAGTTCTTGCCCAGTGCAGTTACTGCCCTTTTAAATTTTTTTTTTCAAGGCAAACAATCAACTAAATATAAATTCCTCTCAGTTACGAGGAGTGACTCCAAAAGTAATTGCATTTATTTGTTTTGTCCTTTGTTTTCTCCTTCAATTTACCTTAGCTAGTGGCTCACACAATCAGTGGTTGTTGCAATATCGGCTTTGTTTTATTGAAATACTGTTTGCATTTGGCTCCTACACTTTAGAATTATGATAACTTAATGGCCGTTCTAGAGAGGAATATGGTAATGTGGGTAAAACAAGTTTGATTTCAAAGATCCAACATTTTCATTTATCTGTAGAATCAGAAAATACTGATCCTTTTGCAAAACAGTAGTTTTACAGAGTACATTTGTGAAAACTTTATTCTGAACAAAATTCAATGCCAGTGTTTTCTTCTGCCATGCAACAGTTGCATTCTGCTATCCCTCTTCTTTACAGCTTCCAATAAGAGCTGTGGAAATAATTTCTTGTAAGTAAGCAAGGGCAGTGGTAAACACAGGAAGAGATGCTTACTCACAGCTAATTCTCATTAGCAAATCATAATTTTATCTCTTTTCCACATTGCATTAATTGAACCAGACTGCAAAGTGTCCTATAGAAGAATCCTTAACACGCACTAGACTGTTTGCAGAATGTGCTTTACTTTACAGAGTCAAATACAAATTAGTTCTATCAAATGGTGCTTTTCCCATTGCGGTACGAGCACAGTATTTGGTATTTCAGAGCAGATTTCTCTGTAGGTTTTTACAAACCATGCCATTTCTTGGGAATGAAGTTCGCAGCTAGCAGAGCTGAATCCGCTGAAGCGGCGTTTCCCCGGAGCCCGCAGAGAAGGCGATGCTGCTGAGCAGAGCCGGGCGGCGCTGGGAGCGCGGTGCCGTGCGCGGCCGGCCCGGAGGGTGGCACTGGCCCTCCACGCACCGCCCGCCACCCGGCCCCGCGGCCCGAAGGTACGTCCTGCCCGTGCTCCGGAGGCAGCGCCTTCGGTCATGTTTTCGTCAAAATATTGGCACTGGTTCTGCAAGTGACTCCCGAATGGTTTCGGTGCGATAGACACAATGCTGTTTGCCCGGGGGTGAGTAAACAAACCCCAGCCTGCTCTCTGCGTTTCCCTTACCTGGAGATGGGCTGGAGGGACTCCTGCCGCCCGTGGGTGTGAGCCCGTCGATTTCTGACTGGGATAAGACTGGGAGCTGGGCCATGCGTTATTAAGGGTGAGACACAAGAAAAGCCAGGTTTGGAAACCTCTCTTCTAGATGACAGAATCCTCTTGTATCTCTGTTTCCCCCCCATCCCCGTGTGGAAGCGTCTATTAGGTGCATTTGCAACTTTCATGCATAGCCTACTCAAAAACATATTGCAGAGTTTAAATATGATTGTCACCAAAACTATTTTGCTATCACATACTTGACTGCAGATCCTCTTGATCTGTTGTGTTCAGCTACTCAGTTAACAGGACTATGGAAAACAGCTGTGTACACAGACAGTGAATGGGCCAGGGAAAGTGGTGAAAATGTCACAGATCTTTCTGATGTGTTCTGGAGGGACAATGACAATGGTATAGAATAAAGAAATCCCCCATCTTTATGGAAACTTAAAGAATTAATGTTAAGGCTTTGGGCACTCAGCTTTGACCTTGCTGTTTATCTTTGAATGACAAAATCTTAACAACAAAACCAAAGAGCGAATCTCTAAGGGAGGACCTAGTTTAAGCCCCCACTTCTGATCGTAGGATTGCATTGTCAAGTCGAAGAATTAGTTAATTCTGAAAGAGGAAATTTTTTTTCCTTTCTTAATTTACATTTTTAAAAACATGTTTGTTTGTTTTCCTGCTCAGCTCCCCACGCCTTGTAAATTGTGAATTTCTCTTTTGGCTATGCATGATAAGAAAATCGGTTTCATTCTACAAGTGTGTTAATCATCCTGTAGCTTAAAAATATCAAAGTGTAAACTCCTTAGTTTCTAAAGGGGCTGATCTTACAATAATTACAGTGATCTGACCGTTGCAGCTCTTTAATTTTATAAAATGAACTATGGGTTTAAAGTGACTTACTGTTGTTTCACCCCAAAATGAGCAGCAGGGTGAAAAATTAGTTTTGATGGTGAAATTTGGTGGCAATTGCATTGGATTGTTACTGGTTTGGAACAACGAAGATCTCAATACTCTGATTACAACCCCGTATGTGTTGCTGTTAAGAGCTGGGTCAAATATATAGGAAAAAGAGTATTTTAGAGACTGAGGCGTGCTGATTTGCGGCAATGAAGTATTTCACTACTGGGCTGCCAGGGTTAAACGTTGATTGCACGGAGCTGGAACAAGCCCTGCGCTCCGGGCGCTGAGACAGTAGCGAGGTTTGGCCACAGGAGGCACAGCCGGTGTGCGCTGCACGGAGCTTTCCCTAATCCCTGCGGGGCTGGCCCTGGGGAGATGCAGATCAGCTCTGGGCCGTGTCCTTCTCTCCCCACCCCCCCGGCCCGTCCCAGCTTTTGCTAACCCTTCTTGTCTTCTGATTGCATTGATCCTCTGAGAGGGCACGCTTCTGCTTGGGCAGGGCAGCGTCAGTATTAAGAGATCAG
Source organism: Cnemophilus loriae (assembly GCA_013397755.1). Taxonomy (NCBI): domain Eukaryota; kingdom Metazoa; phylum Chordata; class Aves; order Passeriformes; family Corvidae; genus Cnemophilus; species Cnemophilus loriae. The sequence continues at coordinate 2,157,622 of VZTF01006238.1, read as the reverse complement.
AGCTGGCTTTCTCCCAGCCTACGTGAATGGATTTGGTGTCAAGGGCAAGGAAAGGCAGCTGCTGCTGCCCCAGAGCACCACCCACCCACCTGTTCGCTGGGGAAAGTGTTTCTGGCCCCAGGTGAGGCTCCTGCCTTTCACACTAAGAGTCCCCGGAGCACACAAACCCTAAACACGCTCCCTCAGGCCCAAAGCGCAGCGCCTGCCCGAGAGCTGGATTTACCCCAAGCGCCAGTGAAGTTTCTTTCGTTCAGATTACAAGCGACTCTCTTAAATTCCTAAGCAGGACCCACGATTTAACTTCCCATTTCGGGGAAGTTTATGCGTGCACTTAAATTAGCACGTCATCTGATAAGGCACAGTTCCCACATCCACTGTCTTATGACAACTACACATATTTAATGAACAGTGGTTCCAGAGGGTACAGTAAGTGTCCCTGGAATAATAAGGGATATTGCTTCGCTTCTGAGGGCAACAGAGAAAGAAAAAATAAACTGGTTCTGGCTTTCAGGAATTTAGACTCCTACTTCAAACTTAATTTAATTCTTATGGAGAGTCCCTGTAGGAGCAGCCAAAGTTTAATCAGTAACACAACAGCGATTTAGCTCAATTCTCAGTATCTTACTCATATGGAGAAGCTGCTGCAACTGATTAGAAAGCCCATTTCATTGAAATATTGCATGGAAGCATGAAAATTCCAGTGAGGAAAGGCAACAGTCACTTCATCATTCCAGATCCCATGTTAACGCATCACCAACTCACATTCAAAGCCTTTTTAGAGAAATTTAATAGTTGGAGGACTAATAACCACCCACAACCCTTAATTCTGAGTGATTATTCTAAGCACAAATTAACAGATCTGGGCCATTACTACCCCAAACTGAATCATTCAGAGGGGTGGGAGGGAAGAAAAAAGGCAATACTCCATGGGAATGCCTCAGGATTAACTGCTTTTGTACATTTCCAAGCACTTTTGTTAATAGCATCCCCCTGTGTAATAAATTCCTTTTCTAGTTCCTTTCACACTGTTTACAGGCAGACCACTTAGAAGTTTGCAATATACACTCAAATAAGATTTTCCAAGTTACAAGAATTATTCACTTCAGGTCATTTTATTCTTTATAGGCTCTACATATTTGAATTTTTACTCGATAAATTCATAACAGAATGTATAAGTATTAAAAAAACAAACAACAAAAACACAACACAAATCAAAGCCAGCAAACAGTTGGTCCCCAAAGAATAAAGCAAGCAATCAGTTCAATAAACACACTTGATTTATTTTGTATAAAAAGGGTTAAGTTTACAACTAAACTTTTATAAAAAGTTTAGCATGATTAAGTACATCATTACACTTTTTGCAGAAATGTATATTTCTGCCACTATACAAGAAAACTCTAATTAAAGAGTTCACAAGGTTTCACTCATATATATATATTTATATATAAATATATACACAGCATTCAGTTCTAGGTTTGTGTCAAAAAGTTAATTTCTGACCACAGACTTTCCTAAAAAACTGAATACTGGATCCTTCTGGTACTCACGCTCCACCTTTGGAAAAAAAGGCAAAGTCTGCTTTAAAATGGGCAACTCCTTGTGAGATTTTTGTTTCGCTCCCCACGTTGGGAATAGTATATAAAGGAAGCCTTCCAACTAGGGAAAGGGTATTTAAGAGTCTCTTCATAAATAACTAGGTTCAGTCCAAGTTGAAAAATGGGGTGGGGATAAAGATCAATCTTGATTTTTTCTTCTTTATTAATTTTAAAAGGTCCTTTTACTTGAACGTGGATTTCCCCCTCCAGATACAGCTGAAAAATAAATTCAGCACCTCAAAAAAAAAAAAAAATCCTGTAGACATTTTCTTGTGCAAAAAAAAAAAAAATCTCATCAGTGGAACACCTGCAAGAGATTGAAAAGAAGCATATTTAGGAGAATGCTAACAGGGCAGAGATCCGGACAGACTGGCGCCAGAGAGGAAGCCACAGTTTGAACATTTAACCAAACACTCAGAGATTGGGCAAACCCTGGCGTCCAGATGCAACACATACACGCTCACACACTCGCTCTCAAGAGCACAAATTGAACATAAAAATAACATACACTCCAGGGAAAGACTAGAAAGAGGATTCTCAGTCCAATCTTTATTTAGATCTCTGTAAACGCAATGTTCAGAGGCGCCAGTCTGCCTCTTAGAGCAATTATTTGATTAAAAGCAGTCACTTATTTAACTGATAGCGCAGACAATCCCACATCACAGAATTCGAGGAATTGTGCCAAGATTCCCAACTTAATCAGTCACTTTGGCCCGGGAAGTTAAGACTCCAAGAACAGATAAGAATTTGCATTAAGCAGCGAGCAGGATCAGAGCAGCCTGTGCTGCTGGGTGAACCTTAGCGACACACACACACTTGGGACCTCAAGACTCAGTTATTAGTCGCATTTCTTACTGATTACAAAGGCATCTCCTAATCAACTTTTAGGACCTATTTTTAGCACTTGCCATCACGCCTCCTATTCCCCAGGGAGGCAGTTTTTACCCGAAGTTTAGGGAAAAGGCGCACTGCACTCACCGTTTGATTCAGCCACAAAGTGCTTTGCTGTCGCTTGACATGAGCTCTGAGGGGAACTCGGACGCCTGCGAGAGAACAAGAGCAGGGTAAGGGCGAGGTGGCCGAGCACTCAGGGAGGCGGGAGCGGATCTTCCCGGCTCCCGCAGCGCTTCCCGGTCCAGCCCCGCCGCGGGAGAGGGAGCGCACCGCGAGCCCTGTCACCTCGCCACCCGCGCTGGGGACACCGCTAGCGCCGCCCGAGCTCCTCGATCCCGGGTCAGCGGCGAGCCGGGGCGCGGGGAAGGCACTTACCTGTAGCGAGAGGATGCTGATGTCTGTGTTAAGGGTGGTCAGAGGAGTTCTGGAGGAAGGGTTCTGCCCGGGTCTCTGGTGGTGCAGGCTGACGATGCTGGGGTGCGAGTCTAAGGCGATCTGCAGGTCCAGGATGTAGTCAATGACGTGCTGCAAGATTTCCATCTTGCTCACTTTCTTGTTCTGCGGGATGCTGGGCACCAGCTCCTTCAGCTTGGAGTAGCAGTCGTTCATGTTGTACAGCAGGCTCATGGGGTCATCCACGGGAGTCTTGCTCCGGGAGATGCCGAGGTTGTGCTCCGAGAGGCCGGTTTTCCTGACGGACCGCACGGGGCTGAAGGCTTTCATGCCGGCAGGCGGGCGGGGAGCGCGATTCCAGCGGGCGGGCGGAGGGGCTGGAGCCTACGGAGCGCTGCGCTGTCGCTCTGGCGCTGCCGGAGCTCGCACTGAGGGCCAGCGCTCCGCGGCCGCTCTTATACGGCGGCCGCTGCCGGGGCCGGCCCGCGCTCGCTGCCATTGGCGGCCGCCGGCACGTCCATCACCGCGGGGCGCCCTCACTGGTGGGGTCTTCCGCCCGGACAGCCAATGGCGGCGGGGGGCGTGGCCGCGCGCACAGCTGAGGGAGTAAATAGTGCGCGGGGCTGTGCGGGGCGGCGCGGGCTTTGGGGCGGTTTCGCCCGGCCCTCCGGCATTCCTGCGTCCCTCCGCCCGCTCCCTGCCCGCTCCCTGCCCTCCGCCGTACCGCGATCTCTGCACGGGCTCGCATCCGTGTGCGGGGCTGGCGGCGCCGCGCCAGGAGCGCGGTGCGGGATGCGCAGGTCCCGCTGCAGCGAGGGATGGCGAGGGCTGAGCCTTCCCCAGGTCTCCGTGAATTGGAGCATCCCGGCGGTGTTTGCACGTCCCCACTCAGCACATGGCAGCGAAAGTCAATGGCCGGGTCTGCAGCCAGCGCTGTAAGATGCGGCTGTAAGCAGGAACGAAATAAATCAACATAAAAGATAAAATAAGCCTATAAACCCCACTGCAACTTTCCTGATGAGAACGGGACATTGAGCACCCACCAGCCAGGCAGGCATCACTCCTAGCGCCCTGCTTCCTGAGAACAGGGCTACTTCAGATGATGCTATTAATTGGAGATCATTAAGCAAATGTGCATATTGGAAGTGCATTTACATGTATTACCCTTGAAAGGCTGCTCATCTGCGCCCTATCAGTGCTCGTGACACAGTACTGACATTAATTATGCATAGATTGTTTCTGGTGACAAATGCAAATGCTTACTACACGCTGTACTTTTAGCAGCTTTTGCTGCAGCCAATGAAACATCTTCCAGAAACATTCCAGAGGAAAAAGTTTTCGGAGTTTTTCTGTATTGTTTTGTTGAGCTGGAGAAGCGACTTTGATTTTTAATTTTAGTTCCATTGTATTTTCCTATATTTTGCTTGTGCTACCGGCTGTATAACAAACGGACACAGCTTCCACCTTCCGTTCCACACACCACCTAAGGAAAGTTCAACTTACAAAAGCGTGAACGTATATACACAACTAATATAAATGAAATTCTGCACAAATCGCAGCAATTCTCTAATTGTAAATCCATACGGATGCTTAAAGCATGTTAGTGTTCATGACAAACAAAACCGTAGTAAACGCATACATCCATAAAATCAGTGAGGATTGTGCTGCCAATCATAACTATTAAAAGCAGACAAATATTGGATTTATCTGCGCTGATGTTGCATAGCTACACGAAGGGGGTCGGGGCTGTGAGAGAGGAACATTACGGACACTTGGAGATACAGTGTCCGTACAGCGAAGAGCCACATCAGTGTTTTTTCCAATTAACGTGGCATTCCTGAGCTGGTGGTTGGCTATTCTGTTAACAGGGCACTTTGGTGACTGTCACACCAGGGTGTTTGCCCCGGGGCTGTTCTCCGGGATGGACTGGAGGCGGTGCCGAGGCTGACAGGAACACAATTCAACGTGTTTTGAAACGCGAAGGGTGAAGGTGAATCTCGACATTCAATCTGATAGGAAGACAAGCACACTGTTCAAGTGCAGTTGCAGACAGTAAATAATAATAAAAAACACCCTGCCAATTAACGACTCACTTATAATCACCACTTAGGGCGACTTCAACCTTTACATCGCTAAGATACCAATTGGTGGTGGTACTCGACCTGCGGCCACAGGTTTTAGTCCTGCAACATGCTTGCGTTTCTGTCTAATGAAGGCACCAGTGAAAGAAATGTTGAGTGATTTTGGCGTAATAATAGCCAATGTAAATATGTTCATGCTTCTCCCATCACTGTTTGTCGTTCTTGGACAGCGCGGCAGCACGGCAGCACCGGCCGGCCGGGCGCTGCAGAGTATTATTGCTTTCGGTTTTCCACACCAAGGGCTTAGCACGCTTTTTGGAACACCGCGAACTTGTGTGGAGACGCTAACCTGGCTATTCTCTCTGTCATCAAATGACTATCATGTGCGCTTTCTGCACGCGAAGTAGAGCCCGCGAGCATCAGGCTCCCCTCCCCACAGGAGAGCGGCTGAAGTGGCTTTTCCTAACATTTCGTTCCCTCAATTCTGCTGTTTTAGCACTGAAAGCTTTGGCAGCGGCTCGCTAGCTTTGGGAGCTCCTGAGCGCTGACACGGGCCCCACGAGGGGTGTCGCAGCCGCGGCGGTGCCGCTGCCCGGCGAGCCGGGGGGCTGTGGGGCAAGGGGGGGAGCCCGAAACCAGCGGGGCTGCGAGCTGCTCCGCGGGGGCTTTTCCCAGGACCCGTCCCAGGCAGCTCCGGGTGCCTCGGGAGCCGCGCGTCCGCCTCTT